>SKCR01010950.1:0-107955 GCA_019454045.1 Zanthoxylum bungeanum | reverse complement strand
CTCCCTTGCATCCATTTTGATTATGGTGTCGATCAAAATTTGATACCTGTGGCGTCCTATTGACAATGGCTGTTACCTGAGGTCACCTCCTAATCTACAGAAATTCTAATGATTGGACAGGTGGAGTTCTGAAAGTAAGTAAAGTACATTTTTCCCATCATTAAGTTACAAATAAATTGTTTGTGAATTCTTATTTACATCGAAAGAAAACATTTGACAAAGAACCAGGGAGATTTTGACATATCTTTGTACTGTGTCTTGATGAGTTCTCATTCAGTTAACTTCTAGTTATTGGGATTTTTATGCCCGACAAGCAAATGTGTTCGAAACATGATTGATTAATAAATTTATAAATCAATTTTATTTCATGTATGTATTTTGATTTGCTTTGTAAAATTCATGAAAATTCCGTGATTATTTATATAGTTTTAAATTAAATATATATGCCTATGTAAAATGTTATATACATATATGTATGGATAAAATTTAAAGAGTAATAATCAAAATTTGTCCATGACTATGATTTGAAATTGAGAATCTTCAAAATCCAAAGTCATAAATACAGTTTATTTCATTATGAATGATATAGCTTTATCCAGACTATATTATGTAAAGACATAAAATGAATGTATTTTATATAATAAGATTATATTGGACAAGATCAGATGAAATTGAAAAATTTCTAATAATTTCAGTTAAATAAAGAACATCAGTTTTATCATAATGATGGTCATATATGTCATGATCTTAATTTATTGTATTTAGCATTCTTATATCATATTAATTTATTCTTTATTTTACTCGGTATGGTTTTGTATTTATTATATTTCGTAAACCTTGTATTTTGGGAATGAGTTGAATGAATAGTTGGGAATGTTAACCTGATAGAATGAAACCCTTTCATAAGATTTCATTATTTGTTAGTTCAGGACCTGAACAATTAGCGTGTAAATTCATAAAAGTTATGAATTTATTGTTCACTTGAGAACTAATGAAAGTCAAAGATAAAGACGTAATTGGAGAAGTTAACGGATTTTATACATATCTCTTTTACGAATCTTTTATGTATGATCATTACATAGGTAATGACTATATCAAAGGACGAATACTTTGAATAATTAATTCTATAATTTTGAGAGTGCAATTCTGGATATTTAGCGGAGTTACTCCAGAATTAATAATTGTTTGATTAATAAAAGAGTTTATAATTAATCAACGGAATTGTTGGAGCTTAGAATTATACGTCTATCGGTCCCCTCATCGTCTTATATCATTGTTCAAACGATAATAATTGCAAAGAAAAATAATTGTGAATTATTTTACACTTTAATTATTTTATATAACTCTTGTTTGGAAATTATGACAAAAGTTGTCATAATATATTAATAAATAGATAATGTATTTTTATTAATGAAAGTTAATATTTGATTAATTAATTTTAATTTAATGAGATAGTATTTTCAATAGTTGAAAATTTTAAAAATTATTTTTTAATGAATTATCTTTGATAATTATAAGATAAATATTAAATGATTTTGTTTAGATTTTATGAAAATCAAAATTGTAACATCCCCAATCCGGGAGATACTACCGGCAGGGAATAGGCCGTACCATCCCCCTAAGTCACTGACTTTCTAATTACAAACAATGCTGATACTTTTCTCAACATAATTTCATATGTGGGACCAATGCCCAAATCCACAATATGGCTCGTAAAATATTATACAAACGACTGAACAGACCATATCGTAAATGTTACAACTCTATATATATGGATACTCATACACAACTCTGTTATACAAATAACTGAGACTGAGCTTTACTCGACTTGGCTGAACTCTATTTCTGACTTGAACTGGTGGACCGAATACCCTAGTGACCGCCATCAGTATCCATCCTCCTGAACTCGTCCTCCAAGTAATGCTGCAAAACAAAGAAATTGGGAGAGGGGGGGTTAGATTGTTTGAACTATCTAAGTGAGTGGAGAGTTTTTTTACAAAAATAGGTACAAAAATACTTTTGAAAGTATATGGTTCTAAAACCCCAAGTCTTCTCAAATTATCCTTTTTGAAATCCCTTTCATTAACTGAAAATAACTTTCTTTCTTTCTGGAAAACTTTTCTGAAATCTGCTTTTTCTGAAAACTGTATTTCTAGAAACATTTCTTTTTTGAAAATATGTCTCTGAAAACTAATTCTGAAATATCTGTTTCTGAAAATTGTCTCTGAAAAACCTGACACATGGGGGCGTTATGTATCACCATCCCCTCATACGCCTAACTAGAGCAAGGAGTGCAAAACCATGACATTAGGGCGTTACGTATCGCCGTCCCCCAAAGCATGCCACTACCTGTCCCCGAAACTAGTGGTCTTGTGGGGTTACGTATCGCCGTCCCCCAAGCCACTGAACTAGAATCAGGGGTGCGAATATATGATACCCTCCGAGCTTTGAATCCGGGATCTATGGGCATCTGTCATCCCTAGTCCTGAACTAGGATCTGGGGGCGTTACGTATCGCCGTCCCCCCAGTCCTTTACATGTGCACATGTTCTCTTCGTCAATTCCATATATGTGACAAGTTACATACTAAGGTGGGTTTTTCCCTATGCCTCGAAAACATAAAACTTAAGTTCTAAATCATTCTTTCAAAAACTCAACATATAAGAAAGCTTATATTTTAGAAACATATTATTTCTTAAAAACAACTGGAGAAAAGTCTGGCTACCGCCCTAAAATGCTCAAAAGTAAGTCTTGAGTCAAACATTTAAATAAAATCAACTTTGAAAAGAAAAGTTCACTCACTGATGTGAAGTCCCGCTAGCCTTACTTCACTTCGCTGAAGAAATTTATGGTTCCTACGATAATCTATAATTGATAATCTTGATTAGAATATGGACTGAGAAAAGTTATGGGATTAGGCTAATTTATCTATTCAAGTACTTGTGAACACTTCACTACGTATCATGTGTATATCATGACATAATGTATATATACGAACTGATACGAGACCTTTGAGGTGGCCTCTAATACGCTAGGGTGAAGCTGGAATGAATTAAAAATATTTGGGGAAATTTTGGTCTTCACGTCGCGACGCACACAAATCCAAAAACGAGTTCATGAAAATTTCCAGTGCGTGTCGCGACGCGGGCAATCCAGAATCAAATCTGCACCAATTCCCCAGTACGCGTCGTGATGCGGACCCCTTGGGCGTCGCGACGCGGACCTATTTTCCAGGTTTTCAACATTTACTTCTCATCATCTAGCATCACCAACCTTTCTATACTAAAACCGACACACAATCCATCTCGTTTAAACTTCAGCTTCACATATTTAATACCAATTTATCATCCTCAAACAATTCTTTAATCTCATTATTCTTATTCTTAGCTAAACCCTTAAGATTTACAAAACTTGGATACTCAAATAAATCACCAAAATGCAATCCCTAACATGTCAATAGCCATATTCTATCATCATACTTTCAGAATCTTACAAACCAAGTTTTGGGTCAAGTTTCTTTACCTTCTTCTTCTTGATTTTCTTCACTCTCTAAGCTCTCAATTATTGCCAACCTTTCTCTTAACTCATGGAGATTTGATATTTGTTTTTCTTCTTTGTTTCTTCTTCTTCCTTCTTTTCTCTTTTCTTTCTTCTTTCTCTCTTCATCCTCCCTCACGTTTTTCTTCTTTCTCTTCCAATCTTAGGGATGCTCAATAGTTCCCCTTTTTATACTAGGGGTTATTTGTAATTTGTATTAATGAAGAAAAATTTGAAAACGTTGAGAAAGTTTGAGATTTTTCTAGATGGTCCGCAACACTATTCATCTAGATTTTTGACCTGCGTTTGTGATCTGTTTCTTGTTCGAATTTTGAAAAGTATTCAACACAGAAGTTATAGGTCTCGATCTCATCTTTCGACGATATAAAATTCATAAAAATTGGAGTTCGTATGAGAAAGTTATGGCCCAAATACCATGGGCTGTCCGGAGTGGTATATCGTACAATTTCATATCGGAACTTCGAATAATATACTGATTGTCTCCAACGTCATTTCATCATTGTATATGTGTCCATACATAATTTATGTTATGCGACACTCGTCTCGTAACGTAACAGTAGTCGAGATTACCGGTCGTTATAAATTCTCCCCCCTTGAATAGGATTCGTCCTAGAATCCTTTCTGGGTTTAACTAGCAGATTCATCTTGGTTGGAGGATATCTGCATCTCTGTTTATTCTTATCTTCCTCAACTTCTTTTATGATTTTCTGTTCGAGATCTTGATACTAAGACCTCTGGAAATCTTTGGTCATGCTTATACATACCACTTTCAAAGTTTGTGAGTCTTGGTGAGTAATTTCTTGAATTTCTAACTTAGGGATAATTCCTTATTCTCATTCCATGAATCTTCTGCTTAGTACTCCACACTTACCATCATACTAGAACTACCTCTATGCATCACAAAAATCTTATTTCTAAACCGCTAGTCATACTTAACCTCATTTAATTCAACTATTTGCATGAGCTATCAGTTTTAAAATGGTACTATATTTGTGACTTGTCGTCTTACTCAACTTAGTTCCATTCCAATTCGAAACCTGTTATATCCTTTGTCATGACAACAATAACTCTAAAATATCATTGGGAACTGCTATTATGCTTTACGTTTAGGGTATTACCATGTGCTTTATACTATAGCCAATAACTTTCAATTTCCCTTAATTTGTGGATACTTCGGGTTCTTCAGCTATTTTTCATAATGTAACTACTTAAATGACCTTATAAGATATATTTTATTATATATTTTCTTAGTTCTACACACTAGATCTTATTTTAATAATCATCATCGTATCTTAACTGACTAGTTGCTCTTTTCCTTTTTCTCCTTACAAAGTCCTTGCTGCTGATAAGCTTCTTTCTTTGAGTTCTTACATATTTGACTATTTATGTGTTTAAGACTTCATAACTCATAGTTAACTTCTCCATTCACTCTAGAATGCTCCACCTTCAATTATCCTTTGAATCTTATCTTGTTAAGAGTTGTCCCGATCTCAACAATTTCAGTATTCTTAGTTTCCTTGATCGTCTCTAAATTGTACTTAGTTTCTTCTTGAGTTATCATCTACATTGTCCTCAACGTTTCGTTGCGAAAAGAACATACGGGTCACTATCATCCATTTTTCTCCTTACTAATATGATAAAATTCCAGTCTTATCCCAATTCTGGAAAGCTTACTATTTCGTAGTACCATTAAAGATTTATCTTATCATTACACATCTGTCATTGTTTGTCTAGTATCTATTTTATTTCAACAGTTTTACCTCTACCTTTCACTTGATGTCCTTCATGTCTTCTTTTTTGTTCTTAATTATTTGGGGGATTTCTGGTTCCTCTGTATTTGTCTTTTACCTTGAGGGGCATCAACCTTTTCAATTCTCTGGTTATGTCTATCATTGGTTCTTATGCATTCCAATATTGCTTGTCTACTATTTTCTCTCTTAATCATATCATATAGACTGTTTTTCTTCTAAATCTTTTTACTTAACACCATTTCTCCTTTTACCTCGGTCTTGTACTAGATCTGAAGATTTTTATATTTCGACCTACTTTACTGTGTATTCAATTGCTTCTAGGAATATCTTTAAAGTAAAACATCGGGGTCCATCTTTGTTGTCGTTATTTAACGATGGTGGGGAGGGTATGGGTGGTTTCTAACGTGTTACTGACGGTGTTAATCTCAGTAACTACCCATGTTATGATTGTACTTGCTATTTATCTATAAGCCTGTAATTTTCCGTGTTTAGGTATCTGGCGTCGACTCTCGTACTAAGATTCTTCTGCTAGATACTACCTGAGTTTCCTGCTTCAACTTTACTCTTGATTTTTCTTCCGACTATCGATCACACTGGCTCTTCTAGAGTCATGCTCTCTAAGAACTCCATTGTGTTGCCTCTGTATTTCTTTTCACTAGTCTCTGTTGTTTGAATATCTGCAATTATTGCTCTCTCTCAAGTCCTACTATATTTTCTCTATTATTGCTCCTTATGGAGTTTATTCTGCTACTTAGATTTTCTTCTTATCTCAGCTCCTTGAACTTCTTTTGTCTCTACTCCCCTGAAAACTCCATCAACTTTGATTGCTTAGGATATCTCTATTAAATCCTTTGGTTCATGTGTCATTCTCTTACTAGTTTTTTCATTATGATACAATGAGAGTCTATATAAATTACATATGCTACTTTCCTGAGAATTGTTCTCTCTGATTTCTTACTCTCATGAGTCATTGCCTTCTTAAAGGTTCTCAATTCAATGATAATTTCGAGATTTAGCTCTATTTTCCGTGTTTTCAAATTATTTTATATTATATAAGAACATTGTCATCTTATGATTCTTATATATGTCCCGTTGCACTCATTGGCTCGGCAATCTAGCCATCTCATAATCTGCTACCCTGTCAAATACGCTTATTTACTGGTTATTTTCCTTACCGGGCTCTAAATAGAGGGGTGTGTACATACATTCCATAGGGATCTGTGAACCCGCTTTTCTATTATTTTCATAAGCTTGGTGACAGTCTGGTTAGTTGTCCATAAGCTTACTTAGAGTTTGGGCTACTGAAAGGAAAAATTATTATTCATTCCATTGAAAACTGCTTCGACTATATCATGTTTTAGGATTCCTCAACTTTCATCACCTATCCTGAGGTCTCTGCTTTACATTTCTGCCTTCAAGTTCCGTTATCTCTGTCACTATATGTACTGAACTCTCTTGTCACTTTCTGCATCCTCCTATATATCTTCTTACCCTATCGTTTGGTTCTAGACTAAGCTGCTAAGGCTAGTGCTGGTCCATTTTTCTTGGCTTCTTCCTAAACTTTTATTCTCCATTCTTACCATAAGCTACAACTATGTCATTTAGCCTTGGTGTTCGTAAAGATACTTTTGTTAACTCTTGAGTATCTCCAATTCCATGGATCTATCCCTTTATTCTTTCAAATTTCTACCAATGTTGGTCGGATCTATGGATTCTCACTAGTACTGTGATCTTGCTCTTCTTGGCTTGGGTCAGATTCTTTCTTTTCTACCCCTTAAAGCCTCATTAGTTCTCATCTGGGTGGTCTATCATTCAGTACTTTCTGTTTCTTACTTTGGATAAATTATCATCGAACTTCTTTACGGTTATCTTTACCTAGTGACTTTATGTCCTGGTAGAATCCATCACTTATATAAGGTAGGTATGAGATGAGTTTATCAGAACAACTTTCGTAACCAGTATTACTGAAGGGTAAGAATCTATGTAGTTTAGTGCCATATTTATATCGGGTTTCTTAGGTTAGGATAATTTAATCATCTCTGCTTACGTCTTTCTTTTACTTACTTGCATGCCTAGGTTTGGGGATCTATAATTTCTTTTAACATCTTTAATTCTTCGGAATTCCATGTCTAACTCTGACTTCTCACCTATCTTATGCTTCTATATATCCTTTTCTATTCAGAGGGCCTGTCATCCACAAGGTATTCACGACTATTGATTTAGTTTGAAAAGGCTTCTAAAGGAGCTTTTCTCTTCACGACTATTTCGCCGTCCCCCAAGCCACTGAACTAGAATTGGGGGTGCGAATCTATGCTACCCTCCAAGCTCTAAATCTAGGATCTAGGGACATCTGTCATCCCTAGTCCTGAACTATGATCTGGGGACGTTAGGTATCACCGTCCCCCCAGTCCTCTATATGTGCACATGTTCTCTCTGTCAATTCCATATATGTGACAAGTTACATACTGAGATGAGTTTTTCCCCCATGCCTCGAAAACATAAAACTTAAGTTTTAAATCATTCTTTCAAAAACTCAACATATAATAAAGCTTATCTTTTAGAAAAATACTATTTCTTAAAACAACTGGTGAAAAGTCTGGCTACCGCCCTAAAATGCTCAAAAGTAAGTCTTGAGTCAAACATTTTAATAAAATCAACTTTGAAAAGAAAGGTCCACTCACTGATTTGAAGTCCCGATAGCCTTACTTCACTTCGCTGAAGAAATTTATGGTTCATGTGATGATCTATAATTGATAATCTTGATTAGAAGATGGATTAAGAAAAGTTACGGGCTTAGTCTAATTTATCTATTCAAGTACTCGTTAACACTTCACTACGCATCATGCGTATATCATGACATAATGTATATATACGAAACGAGACCTTTGTGGTGGCCTCTAATACGCTAGGATGAAGCTGGAATGAATTAAAAATATTTACGGAAATTCTGGTTTCACGTGGCGATGCAGGACCATGCGAGTCGCAACGCGTACAAATCCAAAAACGAGTTCATGAAAATTTCTAGTGAGCGTCGCGAAGCAAATCCTTAGCGTCACGACGCGGGTAATTTAGAATCAAATTTGCACCAATTCCCCAGTACGCGTCGCAACGCAAACCCTTGGGTGTCGCGATACGGACCCTTTGAGCGTCGCGACGCGGACCTAATTTACAGGTTTTCAACATTTACTTCTCATCATCTAGCATCATGATGAGTGGTAATTATATCACTATTTCTCACTCATTTAACTTAATATTTTGTATAGTTTCTTAAGTTTTGTGAATATTTTGATGTGTTTTGTGTTATTTTGTAGATAAATAAAGTTTCAGGACATTCTGGAGGTGATTTGGGGCCAAAACAGTGAAAAAAACACAAAAGGGCAAAATGGTCATTTGGCGCGTCACGACGCGCAGCCTGCTTTGTGACGCCTAACCTGCGCCGCAAGTTTGCTAACGTGCGCCGGGTCCACATGTCAGAATCTGAGAAGTTTGACTCTGCTAACGTGCGTCGTGCCACGTGTCACCATCACAGCCGATCTGCTAACGTGTGTCGTGCCACGTGTCATCATCATATGGTGCCGACAATCACCATCGCCACGTGTCGACATGTGTCATCCCATGTGTCAGCCACGTCATCATCCACGTCAGCAGAAGACCGAGTCAACCTGCCACATGTCAGCCACGTCATCATCAGCCAATCACAGCGTACCACGTGTCGCAATTCTATGGTGCCGACAATCCCTTTCGCCATGTGTCGACACGTCAGCACTACGTCAGCGCCACATCATTGCCACGTAAGCACAATTATTGAATTAATTATCCGCAATCGCCATGTCAGCGGATAAGAATCTGAACCGGCCAATCAGAGAGCGACACGTCATCGCGAAGCTACGCAAGAACAAACTTGGCGTCGCGACGCGGGAAGCTTATTGAGGCCTATAAATAGAGCTCGAAATTTCAGTTTTAGATGTACCTTCCTCTCTGAATTCTCTGATGTAAATAGGGAGTTTTCTATCTAGTTTCTTTTAAATTTCAGTTTTGTAATTAATTTTAATTATGTTCTGTAATAGTAATAGTAATTTACTTTTTTACTTTTACAGTTTTTACTATTCAACCATGAGGAGTTAAATTCCCCCTGCTAGGGTGAAAGGTAATTCTTTTACTATTGCTATTTAGAATAATCTCCCTTAAATATAATATATTCACTATTTAAAATTTGACTTAATGAGAATACCGCTATATTGGTCGGTTGGTAATTCATTTTAAACTGGTTTAAACCTGACTAAGCAAGGATATCGTCAGATTGGTCGGTTGGTAATTAAATTTTCTTACCGCCTATATGGCAGGTTTATTTTGGTTCCGCCTTTATGGCTGGTTGGACTTAATTTGACTTAATCAGGTTACCGCCTATATGGCTGGTTGGTAAAATAATCACAAGCTAATATATTATATTAAGGGAGATATCTAAATAGTAAATAGTAAAATTTGATCCTTTTACCTTAGCATTTTATTTTATTGTAATTTACTTTTCAGCTTTTACTTTACCGCAATTACTTTTCAGCATTTTTACTTTATGTCTTTTACTTTTAAGTTTTTACTAGCCCTAGTTATGTGTCGTAACTAAGTTAGTTATCTGGGGTTGTGATGAATTCTAATCTCACTGGTTTATAACGGGTTATTTTATAGTTTGGGTAATTTAAAGGTTTACTTATTAAGTCTTAAGCTTAATGCGTCTTGTTAATTGGCCACTAATAAGATTGATCTGGTAAATCTAAAATAAACTTGACAATGAATTTTAGGTTTCAACCTTAGACTTAATAGCCCACGATCTTCCTTGAGGATAGATAACCCTTTAATAGATTTCCTTACAGGATAGACATATACATGTCGGGCGGGGGTAGCCATAATTGGAACTTAATCTTAATGAATCCAGGTAATTTGGTTGATATAGACATATGGTTCAATTGGGTTATACAGGGTATTTGAGTCTGACCATCGACAGAGGCTTTCGCATAATTTAGTGTTCCAAATTAGTAAACCAATTTATTACACAAACATGAAATAACCACTTAATCTTTTAAAATATATTTGAAAGATCCACAACCATAGATAGTTTCCTAATGTTGAATTTTCTTAAACCTACTTTCGTGCAATTTTATTTACTTGTTTTTAAATTTAAAATCATCACCATTTCAAATTAATCAATCAACCTGTTAGATACTAGTAATCATTTGACCTCATAAAATTAATAGATTAGATATTAAGTCCTCGTGGGATCGATACTTTTTATACTACTTGAATGATACGTGTGCTTACGTTATACGCGTGTGATTACGCATCGGTCAAGTTTTTGGCGCCGTTGCAGGGGACTTATTTATCTTTTACTATTAGTTTAGGGGTTAGATACGTTACTTGTATCTAATTTTCTTTTTACTTATTGTTTTTGTTTTATTGTGTTTCAGGTTCTCAGACACTACATGAGACGAACCAGAAGATTTGAACTCCGACCGCTTGACCCAGAGATTGAAAGAACCATAAGACAGTTGAGAAGGGAAATGCGAGAAGGCCAAGAAGAAATCATTAACATGGAACCTGAACCTTTGAACGTTGCACCAACAATTCCCATTCGAGACATAACCATTCCGGTGGTTGACGGACTCATTTCTTGTATTGTACTTCCTCTCTTACCAGCAAATGCGGGTGACATCAAAACATGCATCCAGATGATTCAGCAGTTAGTACAGTTTGGGGGAAATGCAACTGAAGATCCTAATTCCCACATCAGTAACTTCCTGGAAGTTTGCGGCACTTTCAACTACAACAGAGCATCAGAAGAAGCAATGAGACTGCGATTTTTTCCATATTCCCTGAAAGACAGAGCTAAAGCTTGGCTACATTCGTTACCAGCAGGTTCCATCACAACTTGGAACACTCTAGCCACCAAATTCCTTGCAAAGTACTTTCCACCAGCCAGAACTGTAAAGTTAAGGAATGACATCACATCCTTCGTGCAATAAGATTCAGAATCCCTTTGCGAAGCTTGGGAAAGATTCAAAGATTTACTCCAGAAATGTCATTATCATGAGATCGCAAAGTGGCTACAAGTCCAAACCTTCTACAATGGACTTTCTGGACTAATGAGAAGCACAATTGATGCTGCTGCTGGAGGAGCTTTAATGGAAAAAGGAGAAGATCAAGCCTGGGACTTAATCGAGGAAATGGCTAACAACAATTCATTGTGTGGCAGATATGAGCATGATTCAAAGAATTGCAGGAATTTATGAAGTTGGAGCCAACACAGCACTGAATTCCAAGCTGGATGTGATTTGCAAAAATCTGGAAACTCTTAACATGAAAGTTAATGGTGGATCCACAAGTTCACCATATGGAGGAGCACCAGAACCAAACCAACTTGAAGAGACGGTGAATTATGTCAACAATTTCAACAGACATGGGAACAATCCATATTCCAACACCTACAACCCAGGGTGGAGGAATCATCCCAATTTTTCATGGAGCAACAATTCAGGACAAAAGAACAATCCACCACCTGGATTCCAACAGCAGAACTATCCACCACCAGGATTTCAACAACAGAACAAAGGCCAAGAACATGAAAAAGAACCAGAAATGAAAGAATGGATTGCAGAGATGTTCAAAAAGCAACAAGCAGCATATGATGCTATCTTTCAGAGCCAATCTGCTTCCATCAAAGCACTGGAGAATCAAATCGGACAACTGGCCAATGCTCAAAGTTACAGACCGCCAGGTAATCTTCCCAGCAACACAGAACCCAATCCAAGGAACCAAGGGAAGGAGAATGTGAAGCCATCACCTTGAAAAGCGGTATTGAAATCAACAAAGATGTTGGAATCAAGGCAAAAATTGAGGAAGTTTCAAAAGAAACAAAGCAACAGATGGAGGATAAAGAAGCAAAGGAAAAAGAAAAAGATCAGGTCACTTCACCTCCACATTTTCCACAGCGACTTCAGAAAAACAAACTGGACAAGCAGTTTGCTCGATTCCTGGAGGTGTTCAAAAAGCTTCACATCAACATTCCATTTGCAGAAGCCTTGGAAGAAATGCCCAGCTATGTAAAATTCATGAAAGACATTCTTTCACGAAAACAGAGATTGGGAGACTACGAGACAGTAGCATTGACAGAAGAATATAGTGCCATCATTCAAAGGAAACTTCCCCCAAAATTGAAAGATCCTGGCAGTTTCACTGTCTCATGCAAAATTGGAGAACACTATATCGGTAAGGCTTTATGTGACTTAGGTGCAAGTGTTAATTTGATGCATTTTTTCTATTTACAGGAAACTGCAAATTGGAGAAGCAATGTCTACCTCAGTCTCATTAAACCTTGATGATCGAACGCTCGCATTTCCAAGAGGTGTTGTTGAAGATGTGCTGGTCAAAGTCTACAAACTCATTATTCCAGCAGATTTCATTATCCTTGACATGGAAGAAGACAAAGATGTACCTATCATCCTTGGAAGACCATTCTTGGCGACAAGACGAACTGTGATTGATGTACAAAAAGGAGAACTAACTATGAAAGTTCAGGACCAAGAAGTTACTTTCAATGTTTTCAAAGCCATGAAATTCCCGAGCGATGAAAAGGAAGAATAATGTTTCAGGATTGATGTTGTTCATAGTATCGTTCAGGATACTGATACAACTCCCACGGACAAACTTGAAGCTTGCATCACCAACATGACTGACAATGAGCTAGATGCTGAAATCCTGGAATGTATCAACTACCTTGACAAACCATTCCGATTCAAATCGACACTACAAGTGGAAAGCCTGGAAATTCCAAAGAAAGATCGAATCAAGCCTTCGATTGAAGAACCACCACAACTGGAGCTGAAGTTACTTCCGAGCCATCTCAGGTATGCATTTCTTGGAAACTCTTTTGAATTACCTGTTATTATTTCTTCTTCACTAATATTGGAGCAGGAAGAAAAGTTGCTGAGAGTATTACGAGAGCACAAAAGAGCCATTGGCTGAACTATAGCAGACATTCGAGGCATTAGTCCATCATTTTGCATGCACGAGATCCTGATGAATGATGAGTACAAGCCCACAGTGGAGCATCAACGGAGACTCAATCCAATCATGAAGGAGGTCGAGAAGAAAGAAATCATCAAATGGTTGGATGCTGGCATCATTTACCCCATCTCATATAGTAATTGGGTGAGTCTTTTGCAGTGTGTGCCGAAGAAAGGAGGAATCACTGTGGTTACCAATGAAAAGAACGAGCTAATTCCAACCAGAACGGTGACTGGATGGAGAGTATGCATGGACTACCGAAAGCTGAACAAAGCCACAAGAAATTACCATTTTCCGCTACGATTCATTGACCAGATGTTAGACAGACTGGCGGGACATGAGTTCTATTGCTTTCTGGACGGATATTCAGGATACAATCAGATTGCCATCGCCCCAGAAGATCAGGAGAAAACCACATTTACATGTCATTATGGTACTTTTGCTTTTCGCAGAATGCCATTTGGATTATGTAATGCCCCCGCTACATTTCAGCGTTGCATGATGGCCATATTCTCAGACATGCTGGAGCAGAGTATGGAGGTTTTTATGGATGACTTTTCTGTGTTTGGAGATTCTTTTTACCACTGTTTGCAAAATTTGGAACAGGTATTACAAAGATGCGAAGATACCAACCTGGTACTCAACTGGGAGAAATGCCACTTCATGGTGTAGGAAGGCATTTTTCTTGGACACCGGATCTCACAAAAGGGAATCGAGGTAGACAAAGCAAAGATTGAAACAATTGAAAAACTACCTCCACCGACATCAGTCAAAGGGATTCAGAGTTTTCTTGGACATGCAGGTTTTTACAGGAGATTTATCAAAGACTTTTCCAAGATTGCTAAACCTCTTTGCAATCTTCTAGAGAAGGATGTGCCTTAGAATACCAGGAAGCTTTTGAGATCTTAAAACAAAAGCTGATTTCTGTCCCCCATCATTGTAGCACCAGACTGGACCCTTCCATTTGAAGTAATGTGTGATGCTAGTGATTTTGCTGTAGGTGCAGTTTTGGGACAACGCAAAGTAAAGATTTTCCACACCATCTACTACTCCAGCAAAACTTTGAATGAAGCTCAACTCAACTACACAACCACTGAAAAGGAGTTGCTCGCAGTTGTGTACGTTTTGAAAAATTTCGCTCATATCTGCTGGGTCCCAAAGTGGTGGTCTACACAGATCATTCAGCAATCAAATATCTGATCACAAAGAAAGATGCCAAACCCAGATTGATCCGTTGGATACTTCTTCTGCAAGAATTTGACGTGGAGATTCGAGACATGAAATGGACAGAAAACCAGGTGGCAGATCACTTATCGAGGCTCGAGAGTGGAGAAACAGCTGGCAAAGAACTTTCAATCAAAGAAACCTTTCCAGATGAACAACTATTTTCCATGAAACAGCAGGATGTCCCTTAGTATGCTAATTATGTCAACTTCATTGTATCGGGAAAATGGCTGTTGGAATGGACAACTTAGCAACGGAAGAAATTCTTCAAAGAAGGCAAGCACTATGTCTAGGATGAGTTGTACCTATTCAAATGGTGTGTTGATCAATTATTGAGACGGTGTGTTCCACAGGAGGAGGTCAACAGTGTTCTGCAACACTGTCATTCGTCACCATGCGGCGGACACTTCAGCGGAAATAAAACTGCAGCCAAAGTCCTACAATCAGGTTTGTTCTGGCCCACTATTTTTAATGATGCTTATCTTTTTGTTCTTCAATGTGACAGGTGCCAGAGAATGGGGAATATTTCGAGGAGAAATGAAGGACCGTTGCAAAACATTCTGGAAGTGGAGATATTCGAATGTGTGGGTTATAAATTTCATGGGACCTTTGTTCCATCATTCGGAAACCTGTACATCCTGGTTTTTGTAGAATACGTCTCCAAATGGGTTGAAGCAATTGCACTACCATCCAATGATTCAAAAGTGGTGATCAAATTCCTGAAAAAAGAACATTTTCACTCGGTTCGGAACACCTCGGGCAATTATCAGTGATGGTGGCACACATTTCTGCAACAGATACTTTGATGCAATCCTATCCAAATATGGAGTTACTCACAAGGTTGCAATTGCTTATCATCCACAGTCAAATGGACAGGTTGAAGTTTCAAATAGGGAAATCAAAAGAATCTTGGAGAGAACTGTTGGATCAACAAGGAGGGACTGTTCAACAAAACTGGATGACGCATTATGGGCCTATCAGACAACTTACAAGACACCCATTGGTATGTCCCCATATCGATTGGTGTTTGGGAAAGCGTGTCATCTGCCAGTTGAGCTTGAACACAAGGCGTACTGGGCACTGAAGAAGTTGAATCTTGATTCACAAGCTGCATGAGAGAAACGACTTCACCAACTCAACGAATTGGAGGAATTTCACTTACAGGCTTATGAGAATGCCAGATTATACAAAGAAAAGACCAACAAATGGCATGATCGAAAAATAGTGCACAGACAGTTGGAACCAAGGCAGCAAGTGTTGTTGTACAATTCACAATTGAAACTTTTCCCTAGAAAGTTGAAATCAATGTGGTCAGGTCCATTCGTGATCACTCAAGTTTTACCATATGGAGCTGTTGAGTTACTGGATCTCACACCAACGAAACATTCAAGGTTAACAGTCAGCGTGTCAAGCACTACTGGGGAGAATCATTTGAACGACAACAAGAAAGTGTCACACTTTCAGATCCAGCCTAACGTTCGAGAAGTCGCGTCTAGCTGACGACTTTAAACTTAGCACTAGCAGGGAGGCAACCCATGCAATTTGTGTATATTATGATTTGGTGTGATTAATTTTGTGTGTTTAGTTTTTACAGATTAAGACATTCAGGATGGAAGAAATTCTCGCAAATCTTCACAAGCAATTTCCTTATATCCCTCAAAACTCTCTAATGAAAGTCTACAAAGCTCGCTTGGAACAAATGAGACTACTGATGATTCATGATATTCCTAATGACATTCGTTGGGTATTCAAAGCACGTGTCCGATTAGCAGGTGAGTATTCTGATTCCTGTAATTCTTATTTGCCCGGATTTGGAAGAAGCACCTATGTAAAGAAATGTGGAGCTAAGCAAATGGGTGTTTGTTACAAATGTGCACGCTGGAATTGAAATACTCGTTGTCATTATTTAGGAATGGTGTCTGATAATCGCGAAGACAAAATTAAATTCATTAGGGATGGCTTGAGTAAGGAGTATGTAGATAATATATCTTCGACTCTTGAGAAGCATCCCAGTGGATATGTTCATATAGCCATTCGCAAATTACATACATAATTTCAAAAAGAAAGACAACAGTTAAGTCTTGGGAATCTGACTCAAAAAGACCTTATTTTCCAATTTATAAGAAAATTGGATGGGAAGCTTGTCCCTGACGTATAGACGTCAATCAAGCCGCTACTTTTCTTGTACATATTATTCTCTTTTCTTTTCCTAATAATTGTGATTTGTTTTGTTGTTTTCTTTTATTTTCTCCGACAGGATCCATACCTTTTTTACTATCACAATTTATTATACTGTTTAACTAATAATTGTCATTTGGCAGGTACTAGTGCTATTATTTTACTCACCCTTTTCAGGTATTATAAATTCAACTCATCATTGCACTTTTGCAGACATCCAGAGTAAAAACATAGAAGCCACTTCAAGAAGACGAGTTGAAAACATCTGTGTGTTTTGCGGTACTAGTGTTGGTGTTAAGCCACAATACTTAGAAGCAACACAGGAATTGGGTCGAGTCTTAGCTGCAAGGAATAAGCACTTAGTATATGGCGGAGGCAATCTTGGACTAATGGGGATCATTTCAAAGGCCGTACAGGAGGGAGGCAGTAACCTTTTGGGAATCATCCCAAAACCGTTGGCAGAGGCAAATCTTATTGAACCATCAAACGGAGAGGAACTGATCGTGTCAGGTATGTCTGAACGATTGGTAGAAATGATTAATCGTGCTGATGCTTTTATTGCTTTGCCAGGTGGCTTGAGTACATTGGAGGAAATGTTTACAGTGTTATATTGGGCGAACCTGAACATACACCAGAAACCGTTTGGACTGTACAACGTTGAAGGATTTTATGATTTTCTTTGTATGTTTCTTGATGATGCCCGGAGAAATGGGTTCGTGTCAAAACCTATGAAAGAACTCCTCTTTACTGCCAGAACTGCTCCAGATCTAATTGACCAAATCTTAGCCTATGAACCACAAATTGACCCTATCTTTTCAAAGATAAATTGTTCTGAGGACGATCGTGGTAAGAGGCGTAGGATTAATCTGGATCTTAACCTTTAACTTTTCGTGTAAAATTTCAGCTAACCAGTACTATCTTCCAAACTCTTCTTCTATTGTTTAAGATATTGGGGACAATGTCTCATTTAGGTTTGGGGGAGGGAATTAGTTGATCAGTATCTTGTTTTTAGTGGTGTGTTATTTTTATTTTTAGTTCAAAATTTTTCGAAAAATACAAAAACAAAAATTGAAAAAATTTTCAAAAATTACAAAAATATTTTGCGTTTTTGTTTTTGTTTTTGTTTTGACTAAAAAGGTGAATTTGGTAAGAGATAGCTGTGTAAGGAATTTCCACTCCTGAGACGTGTCTCAAACCTATTTCGGAACAAGTTAATTTTGTTTATATCCTTTTGAATTATTTAATTTGTGAATTCTCCATAATAACTGACTAAAATGGATCGTCATATGCTCAGTTAACAAGTATTAGCAACATGCATAGTAACATACGGACATGAGCTATAATTGAAAAGTTTGTAATATTCAGGGTTGTAGTTTTATTGGAGGAAGCATCTCAAAAAGTGATGAAGTAAAAAATTTCTGAGATCCAAGTTATTAAGTCTATAAGGGTGTTTTAACACCTAGTGCCCTAAAGCCAACTGGTTTGGGAGTCACTGGCCCAAAGCTCGCTACATGGATCAAAGATGCTGCAAAAATATATATATCTGAAGTCTGAGTAATTAAGTCTGTGGGGTGTCTTAACACCTGGTGCCCTAAAGCCAACTGGTTTGGGAGCCACCGACCCAACACTCGCTACATAGATGGAAGATATTGTATATATAAAAAAAATTCAAAAAAATCAAAGAAAAATCAGAAAAATTATTCCATTGCTGCAAAAAGTTGTGAATGCTTATAAAACTTTAGGACAAAAATATTACTCTCTTATCAACTGCACTTGTGACTATTATGGGCAAAATGAGTTGATTAATATTTTGTCGGCTGTGCATATGGAGAATGGTAAATATAATCGGAGAATTTACTTATTCAGTAATTTAGAAAGAAAGAAAACAACTAGTGACTTGGAGTAGAAGTTTCACCTGATTAGTCACTAAATTCTTTATTCTCTTGTCTTTTTGCTTTTATGTGCATTAGTTTTACTACATTTTTACTTTTGAAAAATATTTGAGGGTATCATTGCTGTAAACCCTCACGAGACTACAACTTGTCCACTAGGGACACCTAAGGGTTTAAAGGCTTGTTGCATTCGCTAAATGCAACTGTGATCCCTACGAAAGTGGCTTAGTTAAATTTTATTTTAAGATTTTTATGTTATTTTATTCTGTGTTTTGCTCGAGGACTAGCAAAATGTTAGGTTTGGGGGTATGATGAGTGGTAATTATATCACTATTTCCCACTCATTTAACTTAATATTTTGTATAGTTTCTTGAGTTTTGTGAATATTTTGATGTGTTTTGTGTTATTTTGTAGATAAATAAAGTTTCATGACATTCTGGAGGTGATTTGGGACCAAAACAGTGAAAATGAACACAAAAGGGCAAAATGGTCATTTGGCTCGCGACGTCTAACCTGCACCGCAAGTTTGATAATGTGTGCCGAGTCCACATGTCAGAATCTGAGAAGTTTGACTCTGCTAACATGCGCCGTGCCACGTGTCACCATCACAGCCGATCTGCTAACGTGCGTAGTGCCACATGTCATCATCCTATGGTGCAGACAATCGCCATCTCCATGTGTCGACACATGTCATCCCACATGTCAGCCACGTCATCATCCATGTCAGCAGAAGACCGAGTCAACCTGCCATGTGTCAGCCATGTCATCATCAGCCAATCACAACGTGCCACATGTCACAATTCTATGGTGCAGACAATCCCTTTCGCCTCGTGTCGACATGTCAGCACCACGTCAGTGCCACGTCACTGCCAATTCAGCACAATTATTGAATTAATTATCCGCAATCTCCACGTCAACAGATAAGAATCTGAACCGGACAATCAGAGAGTGACACGTCATCGCGTAGCGACGAAAGAAGAAACGTGGCGTCGCGACGCGGGAAGCTTATTGAGGCCTATAAATAGAGCTCGAAATTTCAGTTTCAGATGTACCTTCCTCTCTGAATTCTCTGATGTAAATGGGGACTTTTCTATCTAGTTTCTTTTAAATTTTAGTTTTGTAATTAATTTTAATTATGTTATGTAATAGTAAAAGTAATTTATTTTTTACTTTTACATTTTTTACTATTCAACCATGAGGAGGTAACTTCCCCCTGCTAGGGTGAAAGGTAATTCTTTTACTATTTCTATTTAGATTAATCTCCCTTAAATATAATATATTCACTTTTTAAAATTTGACTTAATGAGGATATCGCTATATTGGTGGGTTGGTAATTCATTTTAAACTGGTTTAAACCTGACTAAGGAAGGATACCGCCAGATTGGTCGGTTGGTAATTAAATTTTCTTACCGCCTATATGGCAGGTTTATTTTGGTTTCGCCTTTATGGCTGTTGGACTTAATTTGACTTAATCAGGTTACCGCCTATATGGCTGGTTGGTAAAATAATCACAAGTTAATATATTATATTAAGGGAGATATCTAAATAGTAAATAGTAAAAGTTGATCTTTTACCTTAGCATTTTATTTTATTGTAATTTACTTTTCAGCTTTTACTTTACCGCAATTACTTTTCAGCATTTTTACTTTATGTCTTTTACTTTTAAGTTTTTACTAGCCCTAGTTATGTGTCGTAACTAAGTTAGTTATGTGGGGTTGTGATGAATTCTAATATCACCGGTTTATAAGGGGTTATTTTATAGTTTGGGTAATTTAAAGGTTTACTTATTAAGTCTTAAGCTTAATGCGTCTTGTTAATTGGCCACTAATAAGATTGATCTGGTAAATATAAAATAAACTTGACAAATGAATTTTAGGTTTCAACCTTAAACTTAATAGCCCACGATCTTCCTTGAAGATAGATAACCCATTAATAGATTTCCTTACAGGATAGACATATACATGTCGGGCGGGGGTAGCCATAATTGGAACTTAATCTTAATGAATCCAGGTAATTTGGTTGACATAGACATATGGTTCAATTGGGTTATACTGGGTATTTGAGTCTGACCATCGACAGAGGCTTTCGCATAATTTATTGTTCCAGGTTAGTAAACCAATTTATTACACAAACATGAAATAACCACTTCATCTTTTAAAAGATATTAGAAAGATTCACAACCATAGATAGTTTCCTAATATTGATTTTTCTTAAACCTACTTTCGTGCAATTTTATTTACTTGTTTTTAAATTGAAATCATCATCATTTCAAATCAATCAATCAACCTGTTAGATACTAGTAATCATTTGACCTCATAAAATTAATAGATTAGGTATTAAGTCCTCGTGGGATCAATACTTTTTATACTACTTGAACGATACGTGCGCTTGCGTTATACGCGTGTGATTACGCACCGGTCACATCACCAACATTTCTATACTAAAACCAATACACAATCCATCTCATTTAAACTTAATCTTCACATATTTAACACCAATATATCATCCTCAAATAATTATTTAATGTCATTATTTTTACTCTTAGCTAAACCCTTAAGAGTCACAAAACTTGGATACTCAATTCTACAACTAATTTCTTTACTTATAAATCACCAAAATGCAATCTCTAACATGTCAATAGCCTTTTCTATCATCATACTTTCAAAATCTAACAAACCAAGTTTTGGGTCAAGTTTCTTTACCTTCTTCTTCTTGATTTTCTTCACTCTCTAAGCTCTCAATTATTGCCAACCTTCCTCTTAACTCATGTAGATTTGCTATTTGTTTCTCTTATTTGCTACTTCTTCTTCTTCATTCATCTATTTTTTCTTTCTTCTTTCTCTCATCATCATCCCTCAAGTTTTTCTTCTTTCTCTTCCAATCTTAGGGATGCTCAAAAAGTTCCCCTTTTTATATTAGGGGCTATTTGTAATTTGTATTAATGAAGAAAAGTTGAGAAAGTTTGAGATTTTTCTTGATGGGTCCGCGACACTATTCACCTAGATTTTGGACCTGCATATTTGACGTATTTCTGTTTCGAATTTAGAAAAAATTTCATCGCGGAAGTTGTAGGTCTCGATCTTATATTTCCGATGATATAAAATTCATAAAAATAGGAGTTCGTTTGAGAAAGTTATGGACCAAATATCATGGGCTGTCTGGAGTTGTACATCGTACAATTTCGTATCGGAACTTCGAGGAATATATCGATTGTCCCCAAGGTCATTTCATGAGTGTATATGTGTCCATACATAATTTACGTTATGTGACACTCATCTCGTAACGTAACAGTATTCGAGATTACCATGTTGGACAGTTATGACCCATAACGTCACTATTTGTACAGATCATGGTGTTGTTGTACAAATTAACAATGTGACAAAGGAAATTGCTCTCTTATCATTTGTGATTAGATCACCAAGATGTATAAATGATAGGAGGTCCTTATGATTAGTTCCTGGATTGAGATGATATGAGATAGTATCAATCCACGAAGGTTTAATCATTAAATATCCCTAGTCGTAGTATTATCGAGATTGGACATCGATAATGCGGAATAGACTAGTATTACACTTGTGCGCGTTGTGAGGGCATAACGGCATAGTTCTCATATATTTGGGTATAGGATACTCATGCAAGTGTAGTAGGAGGTTGTGTTTTACCGATGGTACGGGAAACAGCTTCGCTCTGGATAGACCCCTCGGAATTCCATTGGTAGTATTACTATGTGTCTATGGAAGTCCGAATCAGGGTAGGTGTATTTGGTCTTAACCTAAGACTTGCACCGCTAATACTTGCGATAATCAATGTACTTTGGTTTTGGTCGTCCAGGGCTTTAACAGGTTCTGTGTACGCCTCTTCTGGGTATATTGAGAATCGTAGTGTATTGGGTGTGATGTCAAGATGGAAGTATCCATCCAGTAATAGTGGAGATGATGATCACGTAGGATACAGAACTCGTTCTCTTATATGCTGCAGCTATCGGGATATTATGACTAGGTCATGTTTATCCGATTATAGAGACTAGTTACTAGAGATCCGATATGTGCTTCATACGGGGCAGACACAATTTCAGCCCCAGGCCTAGCACGTGACATCCGATATTGGATCGAAATACGCTATACTACGTATACTACGCCTGATATAGATCACATATTCCTGTAAGGATATTTCTGGAGAATTGGGTAGGCATGGCGCTTTGCTAGAAGCCAACCTTGTCTTGTAAATTGGTACAAACGTAGTACTAGGTACGTACGTGTTCCGATAGTCCGACGACCGTATTTACTGATAACATATTCGGGGATCTCATGGGTCGCTTCCCGAAGATTCACCGATGACGTATAACTCTCACTTTATTAATCTAGGATTAATTAAATGAGAGAAAAATTAATCTATGATTAATTACAGAGATATTTTATCTATGATAAAATATTAATTGAAGAGAGAGAACGATTAATTTGGAATTAATCGATTAAATAATATATTCGATATATTATACGAAATTGGATTTCGACGCGGAATTGAAATTAGATTTTAATTCGGGCGAACGAGTTAATTTAGAATTAATTCGTTAGCGACTTGAATAGTAATTTTTACTAGGCATAATTATTTAATTACGTCGCAACGGAAAATTCGTTAATTTGGAATTAGCGAACCCGAGCCCGGGAGTGTTTGCGGGCGCACTCGCATTGCGAATTAAAGTGCGGCTCACAAGTCACATCAAGCGTCAAATCACTAGTCAATCAATTGATGTGATGTCTAGTCACTTTGAGTGATATGACAACTTGTCATTGTGATTGATGGTGGTAGTTGGAGAACTTTAATGCTTTTTGCCTTTTTTGACTTTTTGAAATTCAAAAATTGGTATATGTTTAATTGATTTTGGAAATCAATTAACTAATACACAAAACCAACACATTCTCTCTTCTCTTTCTTCCTCCCTCTCTCACGCCCAAAGTGGGCTGTTTTTTCCTTCTGGTTTCACCAAAAATCACAAGGAGAAGATGAGTGATTTTTTAGGCAAAAATCAAGAGTGCTAGCACACATTTGGAGACATACGAAGGTGATAGGGAACCGCACATGTGAGCTTGGAATACACACACAAAGCTTGGAGCTTTATGGACATCCATGGCCGATTCTTGGAGGAGCAAAACCAGTGGACTGCCGTGACACACCTTGGAGGGAGCTTGAAGTTTTTGTTGTCCCTCGCGTCCCTCAACCGATCGATGTAAGTATTCTGCAACTTCCTCGATGTATTCACATGTTGTTTCTATGCTTGATTCGATCCTCGGGACCTAGAGATTTCCCAACAATGGTATCAGAGCGAGTAAAAGCATGAAACTTTAATTTAGGGTTAAAATTGGGTAAAATGTATTTGAGCATGATTTGATGAAATTGGATGTTTGAGTATGCTTAAATATTGATAACATGGTGTTATGCATTGTCAATTTGATGAATTTTGAATTGGACAAATTTTTCCCAAAATGGTTTTCTTGGTCGAATCATATGCTACCCTAATGTCTTGGTAATTTTTTATTTTTGATTTATTGGATGACTTGAAATCAATTGGGTAATGTTGAATTGGATTTGATTGGATTAAAACCGAATCGATTTGAAAAAACCCTACCATTGCCGAGAGCTTACTAGCATGTAATGGGTTTGATTTTTGACAATTTGTGTTGGACACTAATTGTTGTTGATAAGCATAATTAATTAGGCTAATTGATGTTTTGGAAATATTGATTTGGGTGATTAATTATGGAATTACACTTTGAGTAATTAAATTATAAATTTGGAATTTTGGAATTTAATTATGTTGGCTTAAATTGGATTTGGGCTGAAAAGTTGTTATTGGGCTTGGTTGTACCAAGATTGGTTTAGGCAAATTGGTTGGATCCAATTGGGCCCAAAACCATTTCCATAAAGTCCAATTATGACTAATAGACCTTTAATATTTAATTGGGCCTAATAGGCCTAAATTGGTTTCTAGGCATATAAGGGTGATTCCTTTAAATGGGCTTAGTCTTTGGGTTTGACCCAAGTTGACCAAAAGTCAATGCCTTAAGAAATTAATTGAAAGCCCATTGGACTTTAATTAAATTAAGATTGGATGTTAATCGGGCTTTGAGACCTGTAACGATTAAATTTTGAATTTAAGTCGTAAAGGTTCGTTAATAAAGTGTAATATTTAATTTGGAATTAAATAGCGAATTAGTATTAAATATAAATTAAATTGGATTTAATGTTGTAGTTTAATTTAATTCGAGAATTCGTACTTTGATGGGTGGGGCAATTTTGGAACTTGTTGTAATAAATTTAGAATTTATTAAATTGGACATGTGTGTCCAGCCTATTACCTCTTTGACTCTATGTATTTCTCTTCTCACATATTCCCCTCAATGTAAATGAGGTTTCTTTAGAAGTGTTATGTAACAGGTAGAAGTAAATACTTGTGCTAGCGGGAGAGAGGAAAGCGAGAGATTTGATCTAGGATCAATGTGTAAAGTATCCATCTGCATATCATTATTATTTATTTATATGTGCCTTATTATGTGTTTAGAATGCATGTTTAAGGGTGTATGATGATGAGACCTTAACAAAGATAATAAATTGGTTACCAATTTGCACGCGAAAAACCCTCACAAAATATTAAGCGTTTTTCCTTCCATTGAGTGATTCTTACTCAAGATCCAAGATTGGCATTGGTTTGTTGGCCAAACTCAAGGCCTTTTTCCGTCGAGGATGTGTTTGAATCACGAGAGCTTTGTTCCATATTGGTGCCTTGTCCAAATTGTGATTTGTTGGCCAAAGTCAAGATCACTTCTTGTCCATCGACATTGATTCATGGAGATTCCGTAAATATTCCATTCCAAAAATTGAAAGTTCGAAACAATTGGGATTTTTTTGGAGATTGGATGCAGTTACTAATTCATGATCTGGCATGTTTTGTTTTGGTTTGACTCGTAGTCACATATGAAATAGCGGACGGTATAAATTTAGCAACACTCTTCCCCCAGGATCCGCTGCGGGAAAATGATAATATGAAATTTCGAGTTGTCAATTATGTCCTTTATGGGAAGGACAATGCTGCTCGGGGAATTCCTTACGAAGCTTTACAAGGTCAATGGGTCACGCTTAACTGGGATCACTAAGTTTGTTGTGCCAAAGCCAAGGCTTAGTTGATTCAGAGGAAAAAGGTTAGGCAATATATTGGATATATTAGCATATATAAGATATATGTTTCGGACTTGGATGTCCCCCTACTGGATCTAGGAATTGGATGGGATCCAATTGATCTTAGAGATCTACCTAGTTAATTATCATACAATTTGTTGGCCAAAGTCAAGATTGTGTGTTATTTAACGGGATCCTAGCCCACTAGGAAACACGGTTTCCCAAGTACTCGACAGTGGGTTAGAGGCTCGCCGAAAAATAGTGGGAGGCAAGTATTAAATTTACAATATTCGTTTAGTAACTTGCCATACGCGCTCATTTCAAATTATTCGTTAATAAATTAATATATTAGTTGGACTAATATTTAATAGTTGTTTTAATTAAACAGTTGGACTGTATTCAAACTATTTCATTTATAGTTGATTATATAATTGGATTATAGTAATCAATATATTTGAATTAACAAATTAAATTATAGTTGATTATATAGTTAGACTTTAGTAATCATTATAATAAATAGTACCTAAATCGTTGATTAAATAGTTGGACTATTAGAATCAAGATAATTGAAAGATTAGTGTTTAAAACATAATCCTGGGTGAAAATGTATTTAAACGACTTTAATTTTCAAATTGGAAATAAAATTTCAGGATAGTCCTGGAAACTAATAAGTTACTTTATTTGATAAAATAACATCTTAGGCCTAAGCCCGGAGTTAAGCAAATAGTATAGCATGATATTTGGAATATTCATGTGATGATAACTTTAATGCTTAATCCATTATGCTTGCCAAATAGACTCTTTATTTCTTAATCAGAACTAATGATTAGATCCTAAAGTATGATAATGAAATTGAAGGATCTTCATAGATCTAATTTGATCTTTGAAGTACTAAATTGTAATATTAAACTCTTGGAGAGTTAATGGCCATACTCAAGGAGTCAAAGCCAAAGTTTGCAATAAGGCAAGAAGCGCAAGTCGCATCTTATTTCGACATTCTAGAAGGCCAAGGCTTGTCCATAGGCTTCTGGGGTACCGAAAAGGGCAAAGGCAAAATCATTATAATCTTCTGGGAAGATAAAGGACATATCCCAATATGTCTGTCCAAATTGTGGCAAATGGGATCGCGGAAACGTGACTGCCGTTTGAACAAAGCATACATGAAGGAATTGAAGAACGAGCAAGGCTCTGACTTCAAATATGTTTGTCATAGTTCTGTTCACTACTAGTATTAAAATTGGATTTTAAATACTTAGTGTGGTTCCTAAATATGTACTGATATGCAGAATCTGATGTAAGCAGGATACTGACTTCAGTTGAGATTAATCTGCGAATTAGAAACGGGACGAAAGTCGATGTTTTAACCGTAGATACCTAAGTTCAGGAATACCTTCCGGTGGGTGTGTACTTAAATTAGGAAATTGTTAAAATGTAACTAGTTTGACTAGATACATTATCTCTATATCAGGGTTTAACCCGTTGGGGTATACCTTTATATTCTAGAACACTAAAGTGTTTATTACATAAAGATGATATTGAGATAAACACATTAGATGTGAATAACAGTATTTATTTTGAATATAAATAAATCTCAAACATATAACATGAGAGAAACAAATAGCTCAAACTGATTTAATCAGTTGAAACTTACTTGTGGCATTGATGTCTAGGACACAATTAAACAAGACTCGTATATCCACACTTTTGAAGAGTGGGTACTTTGACAGATTTGATTCTATTCAAATAATGTCTACGAATCTGGTTTATTGGGCAAAGTGCCTAAAACACCTTTACTTGGTAAAAGTGTAAATGCCACCGATCTGTTAGCCCTTGTTCATAGTGACATAGGTGGGCCCATATCTAGCTAGGCTAGAGGTGGATATGAATATTTCGTGACCTACACGGATTTGGCATCGCGTTATGGTTATATGTGTTCTTAATGAAACACAAATCGAAAACTTTTAGAGTTTCGACACGAAATAGACAAACAGATCGGCTAAAGTATTATACCGTCACGATTAGACAATGATGAAAATACTTAAGCGATAAGTTTCTCATATACTTGAAAGAGTATAGTATTCTTTCAATGAGGACTCCTCCCGGAACACGTCAATTTGACGGTGTGTCCGAACAGATAAAACTGAGTTTTGTTGGACATGATAAGGTTAATCATGAGTCGTTCTGAGCTACTATTTCCTTCAACGGATACGCATAAACAGTGTAGAACTTATTTTGAATAAGATTCCATAAAAATCTGTTTGACAGATTTCATATTAGATATGAACATGAAAGAAACTGGGTTTCTCATTCCTGAAGATTTGGGAATGTTAGGCATATGTTTGGATGATACCAAAATAAAACCCAAATCGGATAAGTGCCAAGTTTTAGGTTATCCTAGGGATACCTAAGTATAGTACTTATACAACTCACAGAGAACAATGTAATTGTTTCTCACCATGCGGTTTATCTAAGAGGAATACCTATATGCAGTGGTAAGTGGGAGTAAAGTAAAACTCGATGAAAATCGGAGTAATACTGTTCCAGGCACCGAGTCCTTATTGGAACACAAATAGTTCATCAAGGATGAAACTATACCAATAATCTTCGAATACACAAGAACGCGTAAGTCGGAGAGAGTCAGGAAACAACCTGGGGTATGGGTTTCTGATCTCACCTCATAAAGATGTCAATCTATTGAGGAATACGAACTGACTACGTATGAGGAAGTGATACAGGGTATCGACTCCCTATTATGGCAAAGTGCCAAATAAGTCTGAAATGGATCCATGTATACCAACTATGTTTGGACACTAGTAATGTACCGCAAAGCATTGTGCCTACTGGTACTATATAAGTCTTCAAGGAAGACATACATGGAAGGCAACATACCAACGTACTAAGCTAGGCTTGTGTAGTGAAAAGATATCGTTATCAACATTGTGTCGATTACGACGAAACCTTTTACTGTTGCCATGGTAATCCATTTGGATAATGCTTGTTGATGCTGTATGTTTCATTTATGAAATATGATAGCTGAATGCCAAAATCGATTTCCTTAACGGAAACCTTTTAGAGGATGTTTATAACATCCTGACGGTTTTGTCCTACCACAACAAGCAAATAAGGTTTGCAGGTTATTCGATCCATGGATGGATTGAAGCAAGCATTACGTTCTTGGAACTATCATTTTGATGTAATCATAATGGTGTATGATTTAATTCAAAACGAAATGATTCTTGTGTATATAAGAAGGTTAGTGGGAGCGCACTGATAGTGAAAGTCCTAAATAATGATAATATGTCATTTCTTGGAAATGACACTCCCATATAATATAATCGGTGAAGCTTGGCTTTCGGAAAAAAAAAAATTCTCCGTAGATTTCTTGGGAGAAAACAACCATTATTCGAGGAATAAAGATCTACTGGGATAGATTTAAAGTTGTTAGTACTCTCCGAGAAATCGTACATTGAAATAAATGTATGCGACCTGATGTTTCATACGCTTTGAGCATATGGAGTCACAATCGGGCCAATCCAAGTGATGGTCATTGGATTGATGTTAAGAACATCCTTTAGTATCTTAGAGATCTAAGGATGATGTCTTAAACTATGGAGAATGAGAACTTGAAGTGACTGGGTTCACCGTTGTAAGTTTCCTAACCGATATAAACGACTGTGAGTCGTAATAACGACACTATAAAGTTTGAATAACGGAACAGTGAGCTGGAAATCTTCCAAGCAAGATACTGTTACAGAATAAACAACAAAAGTGGAATATTGTTGTGGCTGAGGCAGCAATAGAAGCCTTCTGGATTGATAATAATCTAATTAGATTAGATATAGTTCTGTTAGCAGCTGAGCTAGGCTTCAGCGCAAGCTAAAGAATTAATGGTCTCACAACGATCCAGATATATACTTCGATATTTATCTGATTCGTTCGGATCATACATCGTGGCGATGTGATGATCGAATAAATCGCATCAGATGATATTCATGCAAATCCGTTGACGAAAGTCTTTTCTCAGTAATTTGAGAGAACCATACATAGTTCGGGTGTAGGACACTTGAGTGACTGGCTATAGGCCAAGTGGGAGATTGTTGGACAGTTATGACCTATAGCGTCACTATTTGTACAGATCACAGTGTTGTTGTACAAATTAACTATGTGACAAAGGAAATTGCTCTCTTATCATTTGTGAGTAGATCACCAAGATGTATAAATGATAGAAGGTCCTTATGATTAGTTCCTGGATTGAGATGATATGAGACAATATCAATCCACGAAGGTTTAATCATTAAATATCCCTAGTCGTAGTATTATCGAGATTGGACATCGATAATACGAAAGACTAGTATTATACTTGTGCACGTTGTGAGGGCATAACGGATAGTTCTCATATATTTGGGTATAGGATACTCACGCAAGTGTAGTAGGAGGTTTTGTTTTACCGATGGTACGAAAAACAGCTTTGCTCTGGATAGACCCCTTGGAATTCCATTGGTAGTATTACTATGTGTCTATGGAAGTCCGAATCAGGGTAGGTGTATTTGGTCTTAACCTGAGACTTGCACCGCTAATACTTGCGACAATCAATGTACTTTGGTTTTGGTCGTCCAGGGCTTTAACAGGTTCTGTGTATGCCTCTTCTGGGTATGTTGAGAATCGTAGTGTATTGGGTGTGATGTCGAGATGGAAGTATCACTCAGTAATAGTGGAGATGATGATCACGTAGGATACGGAACTCGTTCTCATTATGCTGCAGCTATCGGGATATTATGACTAGGTCATGTTTATCCGATTATAGAGACTAGTTACCAGAGATCCGATATGTGCTTCGTACGGGGCAGACACAATTCCAGCCCCAGGCCTAGTACGTGACATCCGATACTGGATCGAAATACGCTATACTACGTATATTACGCCTAATATATATCACATATTCATGTAAGGATATTTCTGGAGAATTGGGTAGGCATGGCACTTTGCTAGAAGCCAACCTTGTCTTGTAAATCGGTACAAACGTAGTACTACGTACGTACGTGTTCGGATAGTCCAACGACCGTATTTACTGCCAACATATCTGGGGATCTCATGGGTCGTTTCCCGAAGAAGATTCACCGATGACGTATGACTCGCACTTTATTAATCTGAGATTAATTAAATGAGAGAGAGAAATTAATCTAGGATTAATTACGGAGATATTTTATCTGGGATAAAATATTAATTGAATAGAGAGAACGATTAATTTGGAATTAATCGATTAAATAATATATTCGATATATTATACGAAATTGGATTTCGACGCGGAATTGAAATTAAATTTTAATTCGGGCGAACGAGTTAATTTAGAATTAATTTGTTAGCGACTTGAATAATAATTTTTGCTAGGCATAATTATTTAATTACGTCACAACGGAAAATTGTTAATTTGGAATTAGCAAACCCGAGCCCGGAAATGTTTGCGGGCGCACTCGCATTGCGAATTAAAATTAAAGTGCGGCTCGCAAGTCACATCAAGCGTCAAATCACTAGTCAATCAAATGTTGATGTTATGTCTAGTCACTTTGAGTGATATGACAACTTGTCATTGTGATTGATGGTGGTAGTTGGAGAGCTTTAATGCTTTTTGCCTTTTTTGACTTTTTGAAATTCAAAAAGTGGTATATGTTTAATTGATTTTGGAAATCAATTAACTAATACACAAAACCAACACATTCTCTCTTCTCTTTCTTCCTCCCTCTCACGCCCAAAGTGGGCTGTTTTTTCCTTCTGGTTTCACCGAAAATCACAAGGAGAAGATGAGTGATTTTTGTGGCAAAAATCAAGAGTGCTAGCACACATTTGGAGACATACGAAGGTGATAGGGAACCGCACATGTGAGTTTGGAATACACACACAAAGCTTGGCTTTATGGACATCCATGGCCGATTCTTGGAGGAGCAAAACCAGTGGACTGCCGTGACACACCTTGGAGGGAGCTTGAAGTTTTTGTTGTCCCTCGCGTCCCTCAACCGATCGATGTAAGTATTCCGCAACTTCCTCGATGTATTCACATGTTGTTTCTATGCTTGATTCGATCCTCGGGACCTAGAGATTTCCCAACATACCGGTCATTACAAAAATAATATCCAAAAGGATAAGCTTGGTTTTGGCTTGATAAATAGAGAGAAGTTTTTAAAACAAAGTAGAAGACTTTTGATATTATCAAAAATTGTAAAAAATATGAGCTGAGAATTTTTGATTTGTCAAAAATCAAAGTTGAGCACACAAAAGCGTGTGCTGAGAAAAAAGAAAAAAAAAAAAAATTGTTTTTGTTTTTTTTGTTTTGGTTTTAGAAAACCAAAAGAAATAAGTAATAAGAATTTGTCTCATGCATCAAGTACACGAATCATTCACAAAAAATTAGAGTGTTCTTTGTAATTATTTTCACGCCCACACGTGCAGTTAGAGGTGATGAGATAAGATGGGGAAGATCGTGGTTCAAAGAATCGTGATTCAAAGAGATCCAGATCTACATGTATATTTTCTTCTTAAGATCTAATTATTTTTATATTATTAATATACTAGAAAATATGGATATGGTTTGCCAATGTTCATGCAAATAATTTTTTTTTGTTACGAACATATTTCTGTTGCGCATGAACTCTGAAAATCAACAAATGGTATCAGAGTGATCGTATTTATTCAAGTATATTAATAAGAATGATTTTTTATAAATCATCTTAATATGTATGTAAAAGAATAGGCTATGCATTTTTTATCATGTGATGATAGATGTATGGATATTAATCGTTAATTGTATGGTTGACTTTGGGTTAGGATTTTAATTTTTGTTTTATATATGAAAAATGATATTTGTATGTAAACTATTATGTAGACTTCTCTTGAACGACAATCGCTGGTGCGTTTCATTATTTTTAGAAACTAATTGGGTCAGGTAGATTACACTTAAACCAATTGCCAAACATGTCAATTTTCAACAGCCTTAAATTAACACAAAGTCAAGTAAATTGATGCTCCAAGTTAGACGAATTGATCTCATCTCAATTTCACCCATCGTCACTCATGTCACCATCACAACACCAACAAAGTCAAGCAAAATGTCACTATCGTTTTGCTTAAGTTCAAAATGCCATCTCAACTTCGATATTTTACACCCAATATCGAAAGGCCCAGATTAACACCCAATCGCTTGAAGAACGGTGTGTTTTTATTATTGTTATGTCTTTTATTTGAAGTGATAAATAGACAAAACTGTGAAATATATGTGTTTGATACAAGCTTCATCTATAGTTTGGGGGTGACAGACAATGAAGAATTTAGAAATAGACACTGATGAACCAAAGAAAGATAAGGTTTTTGATAATGCTAATGAGATGTTTAATTATTACAAAGAATATGGTAAACGAAAGAGGTTTCCAGTAGTGTGGAGAAGTAGTAAAAACGGGGTGATGGGAATGTTAGGTATGTGACATTTGCTTGTGGGAGAAGCGGATTTTCAAAAACGACATCGACTAATATTTTAACGCCCCGACCTAATTCAAAAATTTGTTGCAATGCTAAAATTTATGGATGTGTATATGAAGTTGGAAAATGGAGGGTTCAAACTGTAGTTCTCGAGCACAACCATGAATTATTATCTCCATCGAAGTCTAAGTATTTCAGATGTAACTGTAGCATCAATATACATGCAAAAAGGAAACTTTAGATAAATGATCGAGCTGGAATTAGAGTTGCCCAAAGTATCAATTCTCTTGTTATTGAGCTTGTGGGCATGAAAATATTACATTCACGGCAAGAGATTATAGAAATCATGTTGACAAACAAAGAAGATTACGGCTTGGCAAATGAGATGATGTAGCTTTACAAAATTACTTGATGAAAATGCAAGCAGAAGATGATAGGTTTTACTTTAGCTTGAACTTGGATGATGAAGGTCGATTAAAAAATATATTTTGGGCTGATCCGATGAGTAGGGCCGCTTACAAATATTTTGGTGATGTTGTTACATTTGACACCACATATCTAACAAATAAGTATGACATGACATTCGCTCCATTTGTTGGAGTTAATCATCATGGTCATGTTGGACAATTATGACCCATAGTGTCACTATTTGTACAGATCATGGTGTTGTTGTACAAATTAACTATGTGACAAAGGAGATTGCACACTTATCATTTGTGATTAGATCACCTAGATATATAAATGATAGGAGGTCCCTATGACTTGTTCCTGGATTGAGAATGATATGAGACAGTATCAGTCCACGAATGATAAATCATTAAATATCCCTAGTCAGAGTATTATCGAGATTGGACATCGATAAATACGTAAAAGACTAGTATTACACTTGTGCGCGTTGTGAGGGCACAACGGCATAGTTCTCATTTATTTGGGTATAGGATACTCATGCAAGTGTAATAGGAGGTTGTGTTTTACCGATGGTACGGGAAAAAGCTTCGCTCTGGATAAGACCCCCTCGGAATTCCATTGGTAGTATGACTTTGTGTCTATGGAAGTCCGAAATCAGGGTAGGTGTATTTGGTCTTAACCTGAGACTTGCACCGCTAATACTTGCGACAATCAATGTACTTTGGTTTTGGTCGTCCAGGGCTTTAACAGGTTCTGTGTACGCCTCTTCTGGGTATATTGAGAATCGTAGTGTATTGGGTGTGATGTCGAGATGGAAGTATCACTCCAGTAATAGTGGAGAGGATGATCACGTAGGATACAGAACTCGTTCTCTTATATACTGCAGCTATCGGGATATTATGACTAGGTCATGTTTATCCGATTATAGAGACTAGTTACCAAAGATCTGATATGTGCTTCGTACGGGGCAGACACAATTCCAGCCCCAGGCCTAGCACGTGACATCCGATACTGGATCGAAATACGCTATACTACGTATACTACGCCGGATATAGATCACATATTCCTGTAAGGATATTTCTGGAGAATTGGGTAGGCATGGCGCTTTGCTAGAAGCCAACCTTGTCTTGTAAATCGATATAAACGTAGTATGAGGTACTTACGTGTTCGGATAGTCCGACGACCGAATTTACTGCCAACATATCCAGGGATCTCATGGGTCACTTCCCAAAGATTCACCGATGACGTATGACTCACACTCTAAATTAATCTGGGATTAATTAGAAGAGAGAGAAAATTAATCTGGGATTAATTACGGAGATATTTTATCTGTGATAAAATATCATTAAGAGAGATAACGATTAATTTGGAATTAATCAGTAAATTAAAATATTTGATATATTAAATGAAATTGGATTTCGACGCGGAATTGAAATTAGATTTTAATTCGGGCGAACGAATTAATTTAGAATTAATTCGTTAGCGACGTGAATAGTGATTTCGCTAGGCGTAATTATTTAATTACGATGCAACGGAAAATTTGTTAATTTGGAATTAGCGAACCCGAGCCCGAGATTATTTGCGAGCGCATTCGCATTTTGAATTCGAGTGCGGCACGCAAGTCAAATCAAGCGTCAAATCATTAGTCGCATCAAGCGTCAAATCACTTGTCACTTTGAGTGATGTGACTTGACAACTTGTGATTGATGTGATTGAGTGATGTGTGTGGTTGGCATTTGTGGGCATTAAATGCTTTGAATTTTGGAACCAAAATTGTGTATTTGTTTTAGGAATCAAATACCAAAAATTACAACACACATTTTTATCTCTCTCTTTCTTCTCTTTGCTCACGTTTGGAGCAACCAATTTCTCTCTTCATCTTACGCCCTTGGAGGGCATTTTTCTTCTATTTTGGGCAGTGAAATGCCGAGTGAATTGAAGAAATAGGGAAGCCAAGAGTGGGATTTTGTGGCAAAATCACAAGTGCTAGCACACTTACGAGACATGCGAAGGTGATATGGAAGTCCACCCATGAGCCGGGAACCATTCGACGAAGCTTGAAGCTTGACGAAGGACCACCATTGACGCCAAACCAGTGAACTGTCACAGCTCACTGCCGAGCAGTCCCATGAGCAGAATTTTGAGTTTTTTTCGTCGACGGGTCGCTCAACCGATCGATGTGAGTATTCCGCAACTTCTTCGATTTGTATTCGCACATATTTCATGCTTATTATTGATCTTGGGACCTTAATAGAAACCAAAAGGTCATTCTATATTGTTAGGATGTGGATTGATATCACATGAGGACACTGAGACTTTGATTGATATCACATGAGGACACTGAGACTTTTACATGGTTATTTAGGACATGGTTATCTTGTGTGTCCAATGCTGCACCTATTGGAATCATTACTGACCAATACAGAGCAATGAAAAAGGCGATTAAGATTGTTTTTCCTACTACTCGACATCGGTGGTGTTTGTGGCATATATTGAAGAAAGTTTCTGAAAAATTAGGAGGCTATATAGAATATCATGCAATCACTCAGCTATTACATTCTGATGTTTATGATTCACAATGTGTTGCACAATTTGATGAAAGTTGGCATCATATGCTCGTTCAATATGATTTGGGCGGTAATAAATGACTTAGTATGTTATATCATGAGAGACATCATTGGGTTCCATATTTTCTAAAGAATATTTTTTGGGCAGGCATGTCAACCACTCAACGACCAGACAATCCTTGCATTTCCAAAACTTTCGATTTGGATTCATTGGTGTACTAGAAGTCCATAACTTTGGGTAACCATGGGGGCATTTACGACAACGTTGCCGTTCTACTGAATTTTCACTTGTGCTAGATGAAATTATGATTACAAATCAACTACAAAATGCATCATAACATAAAATTTAAGTAAGTCGCATTGCCATTGTCAGAAAATGAAAAATGCATCCTACTCATATTTAACCTACACTAAATATACCTCTCTTTTAATTTTCTCCCTTTGACTAATTGGTGACAGAGACAATTATAAATTACACAAATAAAGTCTCAAAATGTTTTACAACTACTCTAGTTTATGTCTGATTTAAGAAGTTCTTAATCCTTAAGGTAGAGTCAATTTGCAATTGAGTTATTTAGTTGAATTGGTTTTGTATTTTTATTTTGTGCTAGTGAGAATATTGAGTTTCTGCAGAACTGCTCCAGCCTCCAGCTGATATATAACAGAACACATTATATGATACTAACATGAGATATAAGCTGAAAAATTGGACAAAATTTATATTGCTACTAAACCAGATGAAAAATTGAAAATTTACATGCTTCAATAAAAGAGGTATAGGTTTGCAAAAAATCAAATTGAACTAATGAAACATAGGTTTGCGAAAAACCAATTGAAAAAAGTAACACAAAAATCAAATTAAACATACACAGACTAATTTGGGGCGAGTTCCAGCACTTGAACGCCGAGCTACAACGAAGGTTTTGTTCCTTCGTTCTTCGTCATTCTTGAAAAAACCCAATGATTAAGCGAACTCTAGCTCTGTCCTTCGTTCTTCGTCATTCTTGAAAGAAACCAACGATTTAAGTCACTGTTTGTCATGATTACGGAGCAGGAGTTGGAGGATGAAGAGATAGAGAAATGAGTGAAATGTAGATTTGGGGTGAGGGTTTCGTAACTCTAAATTGGGGCTGACTCATGTTTACATTTCTGTTTGGTTATAGATATAAGTGTTGGAGTTCTACGATCTAACCGGGGATCGATTAAAGTAATGAAATCAACATGTGAATACTCGAAGAAGTTGTGGAATACTTACATCGATCGGTTGAGGCGATGCGTCGAAGAACAAAACTTTTTATGCCCTTTGAACTCCATGAAGCTCACGGCATTTACTGGTTTTGTGCTCCTCCATTTTCGATCACCACCTCCAAGTGTGCTCCAAGCTCCAAGCTTCATTTGGTGATCCTTGCTCACAAGTGGGTTTCCCTATCACCTTATGATGACTCCATTGTGTGCTAGCACTCTTCATTTTGCAACAAAATCATCACTTTACTTTTCCTTAGCTCTCGGCAGTAGCAGAAAAAACAGAAGAAGAAAAGAGGTCCAAGACCGTGAGAGAGAAGATGGAAGAAGCTCCAAAAACATGTGAGGGAGAGAGAAGAGTGGTAGTTGTAAATGTGTTGTGTGTTTTGTATATCTAATACCAAAAATAAAAGTCAAATACCAATTAATAAAATAATTGTATATGTCTTTCAATCACACTTGAGTGTCTAATACTCTTCCATCATTTTTATCAACTTCCATCACTATTCATTCAATCAAGTGACAAGATGTCACATCAATCAAAGTGACAAGTGATTTGACGCTTGATGTGACTTGCGGGCCGTACTTGAATTTGAAATGCGAGTGCGCTCGCAAACACTCCGGGGCTCGGGTTCGCTAATTCCAAATTAACGAATTTTCCGTTGCGACGCAATTAAATAATTATGTCTAGCAAAATCACTATTCACGTCGCTAACGAATTGATTCTAAATTTACTCGTTTGTCCGAATTAAAATCTAATTTCAATTCTGCGTCGAAATCCAATTTCGTATAATATATCGAATATATTAATTTATCGATTAATTCCAATTAATCATTTTCTCTCTTTAATTAATATTTTATCCCAGATAAAACATATCTGTAATTAATCCCAGATTAATTTTCGCTCTCATTTAAATAATCCCAGATTAATAAATTACGAGTCATACGTCATCGGTGAATCTTCGGGAAATGACCCATGAGATCCCCGGATATGTTGGTTGTAAATCCGGTCGTCGGACTATCCAAACACGTACGTACCTAGTACTATGTTTGTACCGATTTACAAGACAAGGTTGACTTCTAGCTGTGAGACACAGAAACTGACGACGCTGTTCTAGGCTCGCGGCCTAGTTGGGAGTATGGAATAACATGGAGTTGCCACCCGGTGTGAACCGGGACAAAGATTTAAGGCTGCACTCACCCCTCGCAAGGGAAGACCTCAAACCTATTGGGTTCGGAATGGTCCCTTACTTATGCCACTTGTAATGATGTGATTTGTGCAATAAACTAACCAAGTCTACTCAATAATCATGCTCAATGGTACTTAGATCTAACATCCTTTCATCCAAATAACTCCACGCAATGTAACACAACGAGCATATTGAACCATTAAATCAACATGTATAAATCATTATCCAAACACATCATAAACTAATAACATGCATAAGGAACAACCTAAATATGCTTTAAATAATAAATAACGAACTAAATTAAACCATGCTTTAAATAATAAATAAACGGCCTAGAACTATGACATGCTCAAATAAAAATTTGGATGAGACGAGATACTTGCATCTTAAGTGGTACGTGGCGTTGTATCCCGAGTACAGACCGCAATACCGTCCATTTGGAATCGGCTACGGAATTTACGTCTGGGTTTCCATCCGATATACCACAAAAGGGAACATATATCCCGCTCATCCAACAATCACATCATGCCTCAAACGACTCTCATGCGATAATATTCAAATTAAATAAAATAGACAAAAGATAATGAATAAAAGGGTGCCCTCAGGTCTAACCTCTTTTATCGACTCACGAAATGGCGTTACACGGCCGTTGGAAGGGTGAATGATCCGCAACTCTTTTGGTCCACTAACTCAACGTCTTTCCTCGTTGTTTTGCTGTTTGAGCTGCTGTTTTTTTGTCCGTTTCGCTGCTGTTTTGCTGCTGTTTTTCAGGTCACTGTTTTGGTCGTTTTGTGGACAGTTTTGGGTGATGGTTTGGGCATGAATATGGAGGGCTGAACTGGGCAGAATATGCGTGAGCTACAAGGTTAAATATGGTCAGTTTGTGTGTGAATATTATAGGCTAAATGAGGGTGATTTAGGCGTGAGTTCCAGGGGTTGAATGAGGCAGTGAGGGGCGCGTTTGAAGGCTTGTTCCAGGGGCTGTATGTTCGCTGGTTGAGAGGCAGAATGCGTGAAGGTTAGGGGTTGAATTAGGCAGTGTGCGCTGGCCTGAATGGGAGTAGTGAAGGCGTAGATTGTAGGGCTGAATGGAAGGCAGTGAAGGTGCTGACTTAGGCGTGTGGATGAAGGGATGAATGAGGCAGTGAGTTGCTTGAAGACAAGGGCTGATTTGGAAGTGGTGAAGGGCGTGAAGATGGGCAGTGAAGGAAGGGCTTTGGGCGTGACTTGTAGAGGGAATGAGGGGCTATTTGAAGTGAGCTTAGGGTTTATAGTTTGCATGGGCTGATGAAGCGTGAGGCAGGGAGCAAGGTGAGCGTGGGCTGTGATGAGGGTAGGTTTTTCTGATTCTTTTACCGAGTTCCAGGGGGTGTTTGGTACAGTTAGGGGTTCATTTGGTTTGCTCTCGTCAGTGGAGGAGATGAAGGCTGCTGTGGCTGTGAAGAGGCAGTGCGTTTTTAGGGTTGCGTTTATGGCAGTGAAGGGTTTTTGAGCTGAAGGTTTGAAGGCTGTGAAGGGGGGATTTGTGTGTGTATGGGGCAGTTTCAGGCTAAGCGTGAAGGGCTGGCAGTGGATGATTTTATTGATAAAGCTAGGGGCGTAGGCAGTTGTGCTGGGCGTGAGCAGGTAGTGAAGTGGGGACGTGAATGTGGCTATATGTGTTTGCGTAGAGGGCTGGTGTGATGGACGGCCAGGCGTGAAGGGCTGAGTGGTTGATGAAGGTTGATGTTTGTGGCTGCCGAGGGATAGTTTTAGGGCTTCATTCGTGTTTTTCCATGAGAGGGTCTGAGGTGAGAGAGTTCAGAGGGGAAAGAGATGGAGGCAGTGGCCGTGAGTGTCTTGGTGAGAAGAGGGAGGCTGCCTAGGGTTTTCTTTGTTTCTTTGCTGATGTAGTTTGAGAGTGAATGAGAGGAGAGAGCTTAGAGTTGGGTTATGTTATTCTTTTATAGTGATAGGGTAGGGGAATTTTATTTTAATTTGGTGAGTGGTTTATTTGTTTTAGGAAAAGATTTATTTAATTTTGGTATTAGTTTTAATTTAAATTTAATTTGTTTTAATTTAATTTGTGAATGTGATTTAATTTAATTTAATTTAAGTTTAATTTAATTTGTTTTAATTTGTGACATGTATTTTAAATGTTTTAATTATTTAATTTGTGAGATGTGATTTAATGGGTTTGGTGTGTTTTAAAATAGAGGTCCAACAAGCGAACCCGAAGCGAAACAAGCGAGTTAAATCCAACGAAAATACTGATTTCCAACTTTACCCTTCCAACGTCCGTTTCCCGCGGCTTTCACAACTAAAGAGGTAGTGTCTCCATACGAGACTCATCATCGGGCTTATATGCAAAAAATCTAGTGCCTACAGTCGCCCCCACTTTGATGGGACTTGTGCAGTGTGTGACAATGACAATCCTATCAAAGCATGTGCAATGCATTTTCACTTATCTGGCTCGCCAGCTGCCACCTGGTTTTCCCGCTGCTTCGAACTGATTTGCTGATGTAGTAGATATGGTGGCGAGGCGCCTCGACCTCTGGGCTTTGTTCCCGAACCACCGAATGTGAATTGTGACTATGATGCAGTGGGCCCTCGACCCTGGGACGCATCCCGGAACTGCAACCGACAACGGGGGCACCTCGACCCTGGGCACCTCGACCCAACACCGCTGACAATAGGGACCTCGCCCTCGAACTGATGATGTAGTGGGAACCTCGACCCGGAACTACAACCGACAACGGGGGAACCTCGACCCTGGGCACCTCGACCCAACACCGCTGACAATAGGGACCTCACCCTCGAACTGATGATGTAGTGGGCACATCGACCCGGAACTACAACCGACAACGGGGGCACCTCAACCTAACACCGCTGACAATAGGGACCTCGCCCTCGAACTGATGATGTAGTGGGCACCTCGACCCGGAACTACAACCGGCAACGGAGGCACCTCGACCCAACACCGCTGACAATAAAGACCTCGCCCTCGAACTGATGATGTAGTGGGAACCTCGACCCTGGGCACCTCGACCCAACACCGCTGACAATAGGGACCTCGCTCTCGAACTGATGATGTAGTGGGCACCTCGACTCTGGACGTCTCGACCCGGAACTACAACCGACAACGGGGGCACCTCGACCCAACACCGCTGACAATAGGGACCTCGCCCTCGAACTGATGATGTAGTGGGCACCTCGACCCTGGGCACCTCGACCCAATACCACCGACAAAGTGGGCCTCGCCCTCAAACTGATACTAATGTGGGCCTCGCCCCCCAAACTGATACTGATGTGGGCCTCGCCCCCAAACTGATACTGATGTGGGCCTCGTCCCAAATGCTGATACTGATATGGGCCTCGCCCCAAACTGATACTGACATGGGCCTCGCCCTATACTGATACTGATGTGGGACTCACCCTCAAGCTGATACTGATGTGGGCCTCGCCCCTAAACTGATACTGATGTGGGCCTCGCCCCTTGGGACTCATCCCCAAAACTGGTGCTGATGTGAGGTGGTTCATTCCCGAACCTTGTTGTGTGAGGTGGTCCATTCCCAAACCATGCTTCATTCTTGGAGTGTCATTCCCGGCTTGTTCATTCCCGAACCGTGCTCCATTTTTGGAGTGCCATTCTCGGCTTGTTCATTCCCGAACCTTGCTCCATTCTCGGAGTGCCATTCCCGGCTTGTTCATTCTTGAACTGTACTCCATTCTCGGAGTGCCATTCCCGGCTTGTTCATTCTCGAACTGTGCTCCATTCTGGGAGTGCCATTCTCGGCTTGTTCATTCTCGAACTGTGATCTATTCTCGGAGTGCCATTCTCGACTTTGTTCATTCTCGAACTCTAATCCATTCTCGGATTACCATTCCCGGCTTGTGTAATGAACTAACCAAGTCTACTCAATAATCATGCTCAAGGGTACTTAGATCTAACATGCTTTCATCCAAATAACTCCACGCAATGTAACAAACGAGCATATTGAACCATTAAATCAACATGTATAAATCATTATCCAAAAACATCATAAACTAATAACATGCATAAGGAACAACCTAAATATGCTACTTAACAAATAAATAACGAACTAAAATTAACCATGCTTTAAATAATAAATAAACGGCCTAGAACTATGACATGCTCAAATACAAATTTGGATGAGACGAGATACGTGCATCTTAAGTGGTACGTGGCGTTGTATCCCGAGTGCAGATCGCAATACCGTCCATTCGGAATCGGCTACGGAATTTACGTCCAGGTTTCCATCCGATATACCACAAAAGGGAACATATATCCCGCTCATCCAACAATCACATCATGCCTCAAACGACTCTCATGCGATAATATTCAAATTAAATAAAATAGACAAAAGATAATGAATAAAAAGGTGCCCTCGGGTCTAACCTCTTTTATCGACTCACAAAAGGGCGTTACACGGCCGTTGGAAGGGTGGTGTGTGAAGATCCGCAACTCTTTTGGTCCACTAACTCACGTCTTTCCTCGTTGTTTTGCTGTTTGAGCTGCTGTTTTTTGGTCCGTTTCGCTGCTGTTTTGCTGCTGTTTTTTTCAGGTCACTGTTTTGGTCGTTTTGTGGACAGTTTTGGGTGATGGTTTGGGCATGAATATGGAGGGCTGAACTGGGCAGAATATGCGTTGAGCTACAAGGTTAAATATGGTCAGTTTGTGTGTGAATATTAGAGCTAAATGAGGGTGATTTAGGCGTGAGTTCCAGGGGTTAAATGAGGCAGTGAGGGGCGTGTTTGAAGGCTTGTTCCAGGGGCTGTATGTGGCGCTGGTTGAGAGGCAGAATGCGTGAAGGTTAGGGGTTGAATTAGGCATTGTGCGCTGGCTTGAATGGGAGTAGTGAAGGCGTAGATTGTAGGGCTGAATGGAAGGCAGTGAAGGTGCTGACTTAGGCGTGTGGATGAAGGGCTGAATGAGGCAGTTAGTTGCTTGAAGACAAGGGCTGGATGATTTGGAAGTGGTGAAGGGCGTGAAGATGGGCAGTGAAGGAAGGGCTTTGGGCGTGACTTGTAGAGGGAATGAGGGGCTATTTGAAGTGAGCTTAGGGTTTATCGTTTGCATGGCCTGATGAAGCGTGAGGCATGGAGCAAGGTGAGCGTGGGCTGTGATGAGGGTAGGTTTTTCTGATTCTTTTGCCGAGTTCCAGGGGGTGTTTGTACAGTTAGGGGTTCATTTGGTTTGCTCTCGTCAGTGGAGGAGATGAAGGCTGATGTGGCTGTGAAGGGGCAGTGCGTTTTTAGGGTTGCGTTTGTGGCAGTGAAGGGTTTTTGAGCTGAAGGTTTGAAGGCTGTGAAGGGGGGATTTGTGTGTGTATGGGGCAGTTTCAGGCTAAGCGTGAAGGGCTGGCAGTGGATGATTTTATTGATGAAGCTAGGGGCGTAGGCAGTTGTGCTGGGCGTGAGCAGGCAGTGAAGTGGGGACGTGAATGTGGCTATATGTGTTTGCGTGGAGGGCTGGTGTGATGGACGGCCAGGCGTGAAGGGCTGAGTGGTTGATGAAGGTTGATGTTTGTGGCTGCCGAGGGATAGTTTTAGGGCTTCATTCGTGTTTTTCCATGAGAGGGTCCGAGGTGAGAGAGTTCAGAGGGGAAAGAGATGGAGGCAGTGGCCGTGAGTGTCTTGGTGAGAAGAGGGAGGCTGCCTAGGGTTTTCTTTGTTTCTTTTCTGATGTAGTTTGAGAGTGAATGAGAGGAGAGAGCTTAGAGTTTGGTTATGTTATTCTTTTATAGTGAGAGGGTAGGGGAATTTTATTTTAATTTAATGAGTGGTTTATTTGTTTTAGGAAAAGATTTATTTAATTTTGGTATTAGTTTTAATTTAAATTTAATTTGTTTTAATTATTTAATTTGTGAATGTGATTTGATTTAATTTAATTTAATTTAAGTTTAATTTAATTTGATTAATTTGTGACATGTATTTTAAAGTTTTAATTATTTAATTTGTGAGATGTGATTTAATGGGTTTGGTGTGTTTTAAAATAGAGGTCCAACAAGCGAAACCCGAAGCGAAACAAGCGAGTTAAATCCAACGAAAATACTGATTCCAACTTTACCCTTCCAACGTCCGTTTCCCGCGGGGCTTTCACAACTAAAGAGGTAGTGTCTCCATACGAGACTCATCATCGGGCTTATATGCAAAAAATGCAGTGCCTACACTAGCAAAGCGCCATGCCTACCCAATTCTCCAGAAATATCCTTACAGGAAATGTGTGATCTATATCTAGGATCGTATATCGTAGTATATCAGGCGTAGTATGTAGTATTTGTATTCGATCCAGTATCGGATGTCACGTGCAAGGCCTGGGGCTGGAAATGTGTCGGCCCCGTACGAGCACATATCGGATCTCTGGTAACTAGTCTCTATAATCGGATAAACATGACCTAGTCATAATATCCCGATAGCTGCAGCATATAAGAGAACCAGTTCCGTATCCTACATGATCATCATCTCCACTATTACTGGAGTGATACTTCCATCTCGACATCACACCCAATACACTATGATTCTCAATATACCTAGAAGAGGCGTACACATAACCTGTTAAAGCCCTGGACGACCAAAACCAAAATACATTGATTGTCGCAAGATTAGCTGGCTGCAAGTCTCAGGTTAAGACCAAATACATCTACCCTGATTCGGACTTCCATAGACACATAGTAATACTACCAATGGAATTCTGATGGGTCTATCCATAGCGAAGCTGTTTTCCGTACCATCGGTAAAACACAACCTCTTACTACACTTGCATGAGTATTCTATACCCAAATATATGAGAACTATGCCGTTATGCCCTCACAACGCGCACAAGTGTAATACTAGTCTATTCTACATTATCGATGTCCAATCTCGATAATACTACGACTAGGGATATTTAATGATTAAACCTTTATGGATTGATACTGTCTCATATCATCTCAATCCGGAACTAAACATATGGACCTTTCATCATTTAAATATCTTGGTGATCTAATCACAAAAATGATAAGAGCAATTTCCTTTGGCACTAGTTAATTTGTACAACAACACCATGATCTGTACAAATAGTGATGCTATGGGTCATAACTGTCCAACAATCTCTCACTTGGCCTACACCCAGTCACTCAAGTGTCCTACACCTGAACTATGTACGGTTCGCTCAAACTTCTGCTGAGGAAAATGCTTTCGTCAGCGGATTTGCATGATTATCATCTGATGCGATTTATTCGATCATCACATCGCCACGATGTATGATCCGAATGAATCAGATGAATATTTGAAGTATATATCTGGATCGTTGATGAGACCATTAATTTTTTAGCCTACGTTGTAGCCTAGCTCAGCTGCTAACAGAACTATATCTAATATAATTAGATTATTATTAATCCAGAAGGCTTCTATTGCTGTCTCAGCTGCAGCAATAATCCACTTTTATTGTTTATTCGGTAACAGTATCTTTCTTGGAAGATTTCCAGCTCACTGTTCCGTTATTCTAACTTTATAGTACCGTTGTTACGACTAACAGTCGTTATTATCGGTTAGGAAACTTGCAGTAGTGATCCCAGTCACTTCAAGTTCTCCTTCTCCATAGTATAAGACAGCATCCTTAGTTCCTCTAAGATACTCAAGGATGTTCTTAATACCAATCCAGTAACCATCACCGGGATTGGCCTGATTTTGAATCCATATGCCCAAAGCGTATGAGACATCAGGTCGCGTACATTTTTCAATGTACGATTCCTCGGAGAGTATCAACAACCTTTTAGATTTATCCCAGTAGATCTTTATTCCTAGAATAAAGGTTGTTTCTCCCAAGAATTCTGCGGAGAATTTTCATGATAGCCAAGCTTTCACCCATTGTATTATGGGAATATCATTTTCAAGAAATGATATATTATCATTATTTAGGACTTTCTCTGTCAGTGCGCTCTCACTAACCCTCTTATATACACAATAATCATTTTCGTTTCGAATTAAATCATAAACCATTATGATTACATCAAAATGATAATTCCAAGAACTCAATGATTGCTTCAATCCATCCATGGATCGAATAACCTGCAACCCTTGTTTGCTTGTTTTGGTACGAAAAAACCATCAAAATGTTGTAAACATCCTCCAAAAGGTTTCCGTTAAGGAAAGCGGTTTTGGCATTTAGCTGCCATATTTCATAAATGAAACATGCAGCATCAGCAAGCATTATCCAAATGGATTTAACAATGGCAACGAGTAAAAGGTTTCGTCATAATCGACACAATGTTGATAACGATACCTTTTTGCTATAAGCCTAGCTTAGTACGTTGGTATGTTGCCTTCCATGTATGTCTTCCTTGAAGACTTATAAGTACCAATAGGCACAATGCCTTTCGGTACATCAACTAGTGTCTAAACATAGTTGGTATACATGGAATCCATTTTGGACATCATGGCACTTTTCCATAATAGGGAATCGATACCTTGTATCACTTCCTCATACGTAGTCAGTTTTTGTATTCCTCAATAAGATTGACATCTTTATGAGGTGAGATCAGAAACCCATACCCAGGTTGTTTTCTGACTCTCTACGACTTACGTGGTTCTTTTGTATTCGAAGATTACTGGTTTAGTTTCATCATTGATGAACTATTTGTGTTCCATTAAGGAATCAGTGCCTGGAACAGTATTACTCCGATTTTCATCGAGTCTTACTTTCCTCCCACTTACCACTGCATATAGGTATTCCTCTTATGAAAACAGCATGGCGAGTAACAAATACATTGTTCTCTTGTGAGTTGTTTAAGTACTATACTTAGGTTACCCTAGGATAACCTACAATTAGGCACTTATCCAATTTGGGTTCTATCTTGGTATCATCCAAACATATGCCTAACATACCCAAATCTTCAGGAATGAGAAAACCCGGTTTCTTTCCTGTTCATATCTAATATGAAGTCTATCAAACAGATTTTTATGGAACCTTATTCAAAATAAGTTATGCACTGTTAATGCGTATCCGTTGAAGGAAATGGTAGCTCAGTGCGACTCATGATTAACCTTATCATGTCCAACAAAATTCGGTTTCTCAGTTCGTACACATCGTCAAATTGACGTGTTCCGGGAGGAGTCCTCATTAAAAGAACACTATACTCTTTCAAGTATTTGAGAAACTTATTGCTTAAGTATTTTCCATCGTGGTCTAACTGTGACGGTTTAATACTTTAGCCGATCTGTTTGTTTACTTCGTGTCGAAACTCTAAAAGTTTTTGATTTGTATTTCAAAAGAAACACATAACCATAACGCGATGCCTCATCTATAAAGGTCATAAAATATTCATATCCACCTCTAGCCTAGCTAGATATGGGCCCACTTACGTCACTATGAACCAGGGCTAACAGATCGGTGGCACTAACATTTTTACCAAGTAAATAGTGTTTTAGGCACTTTACCAAAAAACTAGATTCGTAGACATTATTTGAATGGAATCAAATTTGTCCTAGTATCCACTCTTCAAAAGTGTGGATATACGAGTCGTTTTTAATTGTGTCCCAGACAACAATGCCATTTATAAGTTTTAACTGATCAAATCAGTTTGAGCTATTTGTTTGTCATGTTATATGTTTGATATTTATTTATATTCAAAATATAAATTATGTTATTCATATTTAATGTGTTTATCTCAATATCATCTTTATAAAATAAAACACTTTAGTGTTCTAGAATATAAAGGTATACCCGCAACGGGTTAAACCCTGATAAAGAGATAGTGTTCCTAGTCAAACTAGTAACATTGTAACAATTTCCTAATTTAAGTACACACCCAAAGGATAGTTCCTAAACTTAGGTATCTACGGTTAAAACAGTGACTTCCGTCCCGTTTCCGAATCGCAGATTAATCTCATCTGAAGTCAGTATCCTACTTTTCAGCAGATTCTGCACATCAGTACATATTTTTGTACCACATCCAGTATCTAAAATCCAATTTTAATACTAGCAATGAACATATTTTATGAAAAACATATTTGAAGTCGGAGTCTTACACCGTCTTCAATTCCTTCATGTCTGCCTTGTCCATACGGCAGTCACGCTTCCGTGTCCCCGTTTGCCACATTTTAGCCAGACATTTTGGGATATGTCCTTTATCTTCCTAGAAGATTATAATGACTTTGCATTTGCCCTTTTCGGTACCCCAGAAGCCTTTGGCCAAGCCTTGGCCTTCCGGAATGTCGAAGTAAAGTGTGTCTTGCGCTTCTTGCATTGTTGCAAACTTTGGCTTTGTCTCCTTGAGAATAGCCATTAACTCTCCAAGAGTTTACTATTGCAATTTAGTACTTCTAAGATCTAAGAATAGATCTATGAAGATCCTTCAATTTCAATATCATACTATAAAGATCTAATCCTAAGTTCTGATTTAAGAAATTAAGGATTCTATTTGGCAAGCTTAATGGATTAAGCACTAAGGTTATCATCACATGAATCTTCCAAAGATCATGCTCTACTGTTTGCTCAACTTCGGGCTTAGGCCTAACATGTTATTTTATCAAATAAAGTAACTTATTAGTTTCCAGGACCATCCTGAAATTTTATTCCCAATTTGAAATTAAAGTCGTTTAAAACATTTTTCACCCAGGATTATGTTTTAAACACTAATCTTTCAATTATCTTGATTCTAATAGTCCAACTATTTAATCAACGATTTTAGGTACTATTTATTATAATGATTACTATAGTCTAACTATATAATCAACTATAATTTAATAGGTTAAATTCAATTATATTGATTACTATAATCCAATTATAAAATCAACTATTAATTGAAATAGTTTGAATACAGTCCAACTGTTTTAAAACAACGATTAATTATTAGTCCAACTAATAAATAATTTATATAGACGAAAAATGATATGAGCGCGTATGGGAAGTAATTAAACGAATATTGCAAATTTAATACTTGTCTCCCACTATTTTTCGCCGAGCCTCTAACCCTCTGTGAAGTACTCGGGAAACCTTGTTTCCTAGTGGGTAGGATCCCGTTAAATAACACCCAATCTTGACTTTGGCCAACAAATTGTAGGGGTGAGCACCGGTTCCGGGTCTACCCGGAACCGGTTGGAACCGGACCGAAAATCCGGGTTTGGAACCGGAACCGATAGTAACTGGTCCGGTTCCGGTTCCAAATATATGGAACCGATTTTAAACCGGTCCGGTTCCGGTTCCAGAACAACCGGAACCGGAACCGGACCATAGAACCAGAACCAGATTTAGAACCGGATCATCATTGCTTGTTTAAGTTTCTGTTACTTCTATGACTAGTTGATCATTGCGTGTGTGTAATTCAGTGATGCTATTGTGTTGTGTTGTTGAGATTAAGGAGGAGCTGGGAAGGAGTTTCTATGAAGATATGCGGCATCCTTATGCAAAATATAGCAACATTATCAAGGAGTGCTGGACAAATGCTAATAATGATTATTATCGAGACACTGTGCAGAGTTACAAAATGGCAGTAACTAAATCCCAAGAGAGACTGCTAAGCTGGAGCAATAGGGAGTTCAGTAACAAACAGAGGAAGATGCGAGAGTTAAGCAATAGGCTGCAATGGATAAAAAAAAATAGAGTAGTTCACTTTATCTATGTTAGTAACAGAGAAGGGAAAAAAATAGGGTAATTCGGAACCGGACCGGAACCGAATTGGAACCGAATAACAGGGTACCCTATTTAATTGGGTAGGTTCCGGTTCCACTTAGTTAGGAACCAATTTTTTCCGGGTAGGTTCCGGTTCCATGCGGAACCGGAACCGAAACCGGTTTTGCTCACCCCTAACAAATTGTATGATAATTAACTAGGTAGATCTCTAAGATCAATTGGATCACATCCAAATCCTAGATCCAGTAGGTGGACATCCAAGTCCGAAACATATATCTTATATATGCCAATATATCCAATATATTGCCTAACCTTTTTCCTCTGAATCAACTAAGCCTTGGCTTTGGCACAACAAACTTAGTGATCCCAGTTAAGCGGAACCCATTGACCATGGAAAGCTTCGTAATCAATGTCGATGGACAAGAAGTGATCTTGACTTTGGCCAACAAATCACAACTTGGACAAGACACCAATATGGAACAAAGCCTTCGTGATTCAAACACATCCTCGATGGACAAAGGTCTTGACTTTGGCCAACAAACCAATGCCAGTCTTGGATCTTGAGTAAGAATCACTCAATGGAATGAAAAATTCTTAATATGATGTTGAGGGTTTTTCGCGTGCAAATTTGCAACCAATTTATTATCTTGTTAAGGTCTCATCAGCATACACCCTTAAACATGCATTCTAAACACATAATAAGGCGCATATAAATAAATATAATAATGATATGCGGATGGATTTTTAAACATTGTTCCTAGAACAAATCTCTCCATTTCCTCTCTCCCGCTAGCACAAGTATTGTTTCTACCCGTTACATAACACTTCTAAGGAAACCTCATTTACATTGAGGGGAATAGGTGAGAAGAGAATACAAATAGTAAAGGAGGAGTAATAGGCTGGACACGCAGGTCCAATTAATAAATTCTAAATTTATTACAACAATTTCAAAAATTGCCCCACCCTTCTAATATCCATCTGATATACATTATTCATGCATCACAACCATGTATTCACACAAGCATGTTATCAATCAATATAATCCAATTAATTAATCTGATAATAATAATGACCATCCAATGTTCAAACAACGATTTGATTTTGTGTGAGTCCAACTCGTTTTGCGAATAAGTACTCAAAGTACGAATTCTTGAATTAAATTAAACTACAACATTAAATCCAATTTAATATGTATTAATACTAATTCACTATTTAATTCCAAATTAAATATTACACTTTATTAACGAACCTTTACGACTTAGATTCCAAATCTAATCGTTACAGGTCTCAAAGCCCGATTAACATCCAATGTCAATTTAATTTAAAGTCCAATGGGCTTTTAATTAATTTCTAAGGCATGGACTTTTGGTCAATATGGGTCAAACCCAAATACCAAAGCCCATTTAAGGAATCACCCTTATTTGCCAAGAAACCAATTTAGGCCCAATTAAAGTATTACGGTCCATTAGTTAATATTGGACTTTATGGATATGGTTTTGGGCCCAATTGGATCCAACCAATTTGCCTAAACCAATCTTGGTACAACCAAGCTCAATAAGCCCAATTACAACTTTACAAGCCCAATTCCAAATTTGGCCCAACATAATTAAATTCCAAAATTTCAATTTCACAATTTAATTACTCAAAGTGTAATGCCATAATTAATCACCCAAATTAAAATTTCTAAAACATCAATTTACACAATTAATTATGCTCATTATCTTTAAAACATGTCCAACACATTTTAATCAAAAATCAAACCATTTCATGCTTAATAGTCTCGGCAATGGTAGGGATTTCTATGTCCGATTCGGTTTTAATCCAATCAAATCCAATTCAACATTACCCAATTGAATTCAAGTCATCCAATGAATCAAAAATCAAAAATACCAAGACATTAGGGTTCATGTAGTATTCGGCCAAGCCTCACCAATTTGGGGAAAATTGTTCCAAATCAATTTTCATGAAATTGATCCAATCCAACTTCAATTTAAACATCATTCAAGCATACTCAATCAAGTAATTTTATCAAATCATGCTCAAAATCAATTTACCCAATTTTAACCCTAAATTCAAGTTTCATGCTTTACTTCGCTCTGATACCATTGTTGGAGTTCTACGGTCTAACCGGGGATCGATTAAAGCAATGAAATCAACATGTGAATACTCGAAGAAGTTGAGGAATACTTACATCGATCGGTTGAGGTGATGAGTCGAAGAATAAAACTTTTTAAGCCCTTTGAACTCCATGAAGCTCACGGCAGAAAAAACAGAAGAAGAAAATAGGTCCAAGACCGTGAGAGAGAATATGGAAGAAGCTCCAAAAACATGTAAGGGAGAGAGAAGAGTGGTAGTTATAAATGTGTCGTGTGTTTTGTATATCTAATACCAAAAATAAAAGTCAAATACCAATTAATAAAATAATTGTATATGTCTTTCAATCACACTTGAGTGTCTAACACTCTTCCATCATTTTTATCAACTTGGTAACTAATTAGGTCCCAAGATCATGAAATCAACATGAAAACGCATGAATAAACATTAAAGGAGGTGCGGAATATACTCACAATGATCAGTTGGATGCTCCGAAGACAAAAAATGAACTGCCTCCTCTGTCAAGCTCGGCAGTGGCTGCTCTTGGTCGTGGACTGCACGGCATGGGCTGGTTTGGCTCCTCCAAGATGCGGCCATGGGAGACCTCTATTGAAGCTCCAAGCTTCAAGCTCCAAAATCGGTTTCCAAGCTCACAAGAACACTGCCCTATAACCTTTGTATTGACCCAAGTGTGTGCTAGCACCTTTGTTTTGCCACAAAACACTCTCACAAGCTTCTCTTTATTTTCTGCAGAACCAGAAAAGTGGAAGAGGAAGAAGATGGCTCAAAGCCGTGAGAGGGAGAAGGAAAGAGATGAGGGAAAAATTAGGTTTCCTTGAAACCGTATACTAAGAGAGAGAGAGAAAAATAAAAAAATGTAAAATGCTTTTATAATTTCCCAAATTAATAAAGCATTTACCATTTTTAAATTTCAAAAAAACAAAAGTCAAAAAGCAAAAAATAATTAATGCTTTTTCAATCAACTCACATCATCTCACAATAATCAATCAATCAATCGTCACATCACTCAAAGTGACATGTGATTTGACGCTTGATGCGACTAATGATTTGACGCTCGATTTGACTTGTGTGCTGCATTCGAATTTGAAATGCGAATGCGCTCGCAAATAATCTCGGGCTCGGGTTCGCTAATTCCAAATTAACGAATTTTCCGTTGCGTCGTAATTAAACGATTACGCCTAATGAAATCACTATTCATGTCGCTAACGAATTAATTCTAAATTAATTTGTTCGCCCGAATTAAAATCTAATTTTAATTCCGCGTCGAAATCCAATCTCATATAATATATCAAATATATTATTTTGTCGATTAATTCCAAATTAATCGTTCTCTCTCTTTAATTAATATTTTATCCCAGATAAAATATCTCCGTAATTAATCCCAGATTAATTTTCTCTCTCTTCTAATTAATCCCAGATTAATTAAAGTGTGAGTCATACATCATCGGTGAATCTTTGGGAAGTGACCCATGAGATCCCCGGATATGTTGGCAGTAAATACGGTCGTCGGACTATCCGAACACGTAAGTACCTCGTACTACATTTATACCGATTTACAAGACAAGGTTGGCTTCTAGCAAAGCGCCATGCCTACCCAATTCTCCAGAAATATCCTTATAGGATAATGTGATCTATATCAACCGTAGTATACCGTAGTATTGTGTATGTCGATCCAGTATCGATGTTCACGTGCTAGGCCTGGGGCTGGAATTGTGTATGCCCCGTACGAAGCACATATCGGATGTCTGGCAACTAGTCTCTATAATCGGATATACATGACCTAGTCATAATATCCCGATAGCTCGAGCATTTAAGAGAATGAGTTCCGTATCCTATATGACTGTGGGACACAGGAACTGGGCGACGCATGCTGTCCCGGGCTCGCGGCCCGGTTGGGAGTATGGAGTAGCCACGGGGGACTAAACCGGAGAATAATGGAGTCGCCACCCGGTGTGAACCGGGAAAATGAGATTTAAGGCCGCACTCACCCCTCGCAAGGGAAGACCTCAAACCGTTGGGTTCGGAATGGTCTCTTACTTATGTCACTTGTAATGAAAGGATTTGTGTAATAATTTAATCAGGCTTAAGTAACACTTATTTCCAAGAGTATCATGCTTCTAAATCCACATGCATGAAATTAATCATCACAACATACAACATCACATGGCAATCTCATGAACATTTCTCAATCATATGATAGGGAAAACTAAGAACAACCTCATCATGCTTGAGTACTATTTCATGGACATATTAACCAAATAACATGCTAACAGCCTAATCATGCTTGAATATCATCCCAAGAACACATCGAATGGATAAATGCAGGAATACAAATAATATGATTGGCTACATAATGCAAGAGAGATCATCCAACAGGCAATTATACATGAAATATGATGAGACAAACTTAGTTCAGTGTGTGCGTGTTCGTGTAGCGTTCGTAAACGCGTTCGAACGGTAAACAGAAGGTTCGTGTTCGTGTAGCGTTTGATAACGCGTTCGAACGGTACCAGACCTGATGATACAAAATGCATGCCCGTTCAAGTAGCGTTTTTAAAACCCGTTCGAACGGGAAATAGAAGGTTCACGTTCGTATAGCGTTCGATAACGCGTTCGAACGGATCCAGACCTGATGAAACAAAATGCATGCGCGTTCGAGTAGCGTTTGTAAAACACGTTCGAACGGGAAACAGAAGGTTCGCGTTCGTATAGCGTTCGATAACGCATTCGAACGGGAACAGACCTGATGCACAAGTGATGCAATACATACATAAAAAAACAAATAGCGAAATATGAGGCGCGGCGAAGCATCGTGGCGAAGGATTTTAACCTCTTCAATTAGAGGACCTTTCATCGCACTTACTAAGCCCATGCGCTCGATCACATCATGCATACAAAAATAAAAACAATCATATCAAACTTAGTATGCCCGATTGAACGTATCTTGCATTCAACCAAACACACATCAACCGGCGCGGCAAAGCATCGTGGTAAAGGATTTTAACCCCTCCAAATAGAGGACCTTTCATCGCACTTACTAAGCCCATGCACTCGATTGAATCATGCATACAAAAGTAACATGCAGAATTCAAATATCGAAAAATAAATAAACCGAAGCAACATAAAACAAAAGAGTGTGCCGTTTATTCAAGTGGTACGTGGAGTTGTATCCCGAGTACAGATCATACTACCGTCCATTCGGAATCGGCTATGAAATTTATGTCCGGGTTTCCATCCTATATACCACAAGAGGCGACACATTTTCCATTTCATTCAAGCCACAACATGCATCCACAAACGACTCTCATGCGAATAGAATTCAATAAACAATCAAAAGACGAATATAAACTAATGAGAAAAGTGCCCTCAGGTCTAACCTTTTAAATCACCTCTCGGATGTACGGTACACGATCGTCGGAAGGGTGGATGCTCCGCAACTCTTCCGGTTCATTAGTTTACTGCTCTAGTTCGTTGTCTTATTGTTTTGAGTCGTTGTTCTCCATCTTTTGCTGCTGTTTGGCCTCCGTTTTGCTTCTGTTTCCTCTGTATTTTCCATTCACTGTTCAGGTCACTGTTTTGGCGTGCATGGCTGCTGTTTTTGGTGCAGTTTTGTGTGGTTATTTCAAGGATTATAAGTGTAGTTTTTATGTTACTGCAGTTCGGTTTTTGGTTGTAATTTTCGGTGGTGGATGGCTGCTGTTTGTGTGTTTTTAGGGCTGCTGTATGCGTGTTTTAGGGCTGCTGTATGGCTGTTTTTCGATGATACGAGGTTGTTAAATGGAGGTATGATTTTTGGTGATTAGGGGAAGGATATGAAGAGAATTTTTGTGTTATTTCTTTGTAGTATGCGTGAACTTCTAGGGTTTCTTGCTGTGATTTTCGTGTGAGTTGTGTGTATGAGCTAGGGGAAGTGTTGTTTTAGGTGGAAATGGAGGAGGAGGAGAGGAAAATTCTATGTTGTTTCTTTAGTATATTAGGTGTGAATGGAGAGGCTTTTTTTCTTTATGTGAATATGTGTGAATGAGCTAGCCTAGAGGAGGGTGGTGAATGGTTCTTTTTATAGGCAAAGGCTAGGGTTTCTAGGTAAGGAAAGGAATCAAGTAAATAAGGGAGATATTTTGATTGGTTTATGAAAGGAAGGAATCTTGTGTAATTGGTGGGTGAATATCTTAATTAGGGAGTTAAAATATTTGATTGATTTTAATGTTTATTTTAATTTGGTATGTGATTTTTAGATTTGTTTTGATTTCATCATGTGTTAAATATGTGTTTTAAGTGGGCTTGGGCGTGTGGGCTTGATGTGAGGCTAGTAGTAAAACCAGAATTACCGACACCGTTCGAACGCCTCCTCGAACGAGGCACGAATGCCCGCAATCTGTTTGGCGTTCGAACGTATACACGAACGCAGCACAAACGAAAATAGTGAACCTTGTTTATTCTGAATTTCCCCTTCCGATGTCCGTTTTCCGTGACCTCAGTGACTTAAAAGGTAGTGTCTCCAAATGAGACTCATCATAGGGACTTATATGCAAAAATACAGTGCCTACAGTCGCCCCCACTTTGATGAGACTTGTGCAGTGTGTGTTTTGAACAATCCTATCAAAGTTATGCAATGCATTTCTACTTACCTGGCTCGCCAGCTGCCACTTGACTTGCCATGTGTTGCGTGGAGTGGATGTTGTGCCGTACCTGGCATGCTAAACCTCATACCAGAAGTGTCGCAGTTGCGTCTCCGTACCTAGAGTGTCGCAGTGATATCTCCATACCCGGAGTGCCGTACTTGGCGTGCTAAACCTCGTACCCAAGGCGTCGCTGTAATATCTCCATACCCGGAGTGCCGTACCTGGCGTGCTAAACCTCAAACCTTAGGCATCGCAGTAATATCTCCATACCCGGAGTGCCGTACCTGGCTTGCTAAACCTCATACCCAAGGCGTCACTGTAATATCTCCATACCCGGAGTGCCGTACATGGCGTGCTAAACCTCATACCCAAGGCGTCGCAGTAATATCCCATACCCGGAGTGTCGTACCTGGCGTGCTAAACCTCATACCCAAGGCGTCGCAGTAATATCTCCATACCCGGAGTGCCGTACCTGGCGTGCTAAACCTCATACCCAAGGTGTCGCAGTAATATCTCCATACCCGGAGTGCCGTACCTGGCAAAATTGATCTGATGATGTCTCCATACCCGGAGTGCCGTACTCGGCAAAATTGATCTGATGTCTCCATACCCGGAGTGCCGTACCCGGCCAAACTGATCTGATGTTAATGTGGGCCTCGCCCCCAGAGTGCCATACCCGGTTTGTTCATTCTCGAACTGTGTTCCTATTCTTGGAGTGCCATTCCCGGCTTGTTCATTCTCGAACTGTGTTTCCATTCTTGGAGTGACATTCTCGGCTAAATTGATAATGATGTTGATGTGGGCCTCGCCCCCGGAACGATGTGGGCCTCGTCCTAAACTGATACTGATATGGGCCTCGCCCCTGGGACTCATCCCCAAGACTGAAACTGATATGGGCCTCAACCCTAAACTGATGCAGGTGTGGGCCTCGCCCCTAAACTAATACTGATGTGGGCCTCGGCCCTGACTGATACTGATATGGGCCTCGCCCCTAGACTGATACTGATATGGGCCTCGCCCCCAAACTGATGCGGATGTGGGCCTCGCCCTTGTGATTCATTCTTGAAGACTGCTGACATTGTACTGTTGCTGCTTCTGGTTGGCTTGTATTTGACGCTTTCTCTTTTTCTCCTTTGAAACCTGTTATTACAAAACAGAACAAACACAAAAGGATGCAAATATGTTACGTGTATGTATGCATGCATGAATGAATTTTCTATTCGTTGAGTTAGGTTGTCCTCCAATTCCCTTGGTGACTACTCGATTTTCTCCTTCTCTGGCAAAGTACTGCTTCAATCTATCCACATTCATCGGCTCGGTGAACTCATTTCCTTCCAAGTCCGATAGCCTCACTGCCCCATTTCCCATTACTGAACGGTTATTCTGTCATTTCTGCTTGCTTCTTTTGGGAATCCCCCGTGTTCTGAGTGTCGCTGAATATCATGGTATCAGGGTTGAATGCTTTTGTCAAACATACTCATGTTATGCATGTTGAAAGGAAAGGACTCAGGCAAGTAGTCGAAATGGATGTCTTTATTATTATTCAGGAAAAGGTTCAAACAAGTAGACGAAGTTGATGTCTTTATTAAAAATGTAGAAAATAAACCAGAAAGAGTAGTTTCATTGCCTTCTTCCTCGGCCTACGGTTCTTTACTACTGTTATCATTTATCTTAATGCAAGAAGCCTGATGATTGAGAGTTCGGAGGACAAAGGTTTCGGGTAGGCCGGAGCTGATCATGTAAGTCGGTGGGGGAACAGAGTGATAATCTGGCAGAGGGTTGGTGTGTTTGCTAGGCTATTCTTTTTCAGGATCAGGTATTTTGTGGGCACCAATGAGGTCCTGAATTTCATACCGGAGGCGGGAACAGCTGTCAGTATCATGGCCGTGTTGCTGGTGGAAGTGACAGTAGCGGTCTATTCTTAGATGTGGTGGTGGGGGATTTGGAAGTGGTTTAGGCTCCAAAGGTTTTAAGAATCCTTGCCTTGTCAACTTCTCAAGTACCTTGGACAAAGGTCTTCCCAAGTTGGAGAAACGCTGGTTCTTGATGGCAGAAATCTCGACAGTAGCGGGCTTGGTCTCAGAATGCCCTCCAAAATTTCTCCTATTCTGGCCATAAAACTTCCGGTTTTCCGCCTCCTCTTCTTCAATGTCCATAACAGTTTCCCTCAGCTGTCGGAAATCCGCAATCATTGAAGTCATCCTCCTCAACTTGCCATAGATCGAGGGCTTGGTGCCCTTGATTATCATTTTAATCTGGTCTTTCTCAGAAGGCCGAGTCTGCATTTTCAAAAGCTGACTTCTCCAGTGATCCACATACTCTTTGAAACTTTCCTCTGGCTTCTGCTTAATGTTCTCCAAATCACGGAGTGACAAGTCAATTTCTAAGTCTGTAACATACTGCTTCAGAAAAGCATCAGCTAGTTCCCTTCAATCTTCCTTAACCTTTCTTTCAAGGGTATGGTACCACACTACGGGTGCCCCCTCAAGTGACATCCTAAACATCTTCTGAGCTTGGCGCTGTGTTAGGCCCACTGAACTCATAATTGACACATATTGTCGGAGGTGGACCCTTGGATCCCCATTCCCGTTGAACTTGGCCATATCCGGCATCTTGAACTGAGCAAGCAACTATTCCTCAAAAGCCATCACCTCATAGTCTAGTAATTCTTCGTCTTTACCCTTCATCTTACGGGTAACTGACTCAACCTGATCCCGAAGCTTCTGAAATTCTGCCTGAGACCCAATCACTCTGCCTGTTGCATGCTCTGTCATGTCATCATCAAAAGTGGGGATATCATCCCCCAACCCATTCAGAGGCTCCTCGCGCCTCACATTCTCAGAATTTCCCCCAGCACGGGGTATAGCCATATTTTCCATGGCGGCGGTAGTAAGGCTTGCAACTGTTCGGTAATCTTGGCGAAACCATTCTCCAACTCATCTATCCGGGATACCTCAATATTTGATTCACTCATGTCTATTCTCAGTATTTTGGTGAGTCTTCCCTTTTTTCTAACCCAACAGGAATCTATGATGCCTTTTTAAGACATAGAGGGTGTTAACATGATATATGTATGTGTGAGGTGCACGAGATGCATGTAACATATATAACATACTAAATCAACTAAAATTTTCAAACAAATCGGCCCATTATCATTTTAGAAGCTTTTGGGCTAACTGTCATAGGAATGAACTCGTCCCAGTTTAAATGGCCCAACAAGTTCACATCTCATGGCAAGGAGCCCAACTAAATCCAAATGGTAATGTTCCGAACACAAGCACAAAGTGGCCCATCAACACTTAGAAGCCTTTGGCCCAATCGTCATAAAATACGTTCTTGTCCCAGTTTAAATGGCCCAACAAGCCCATATCCCATGACAAATGGTCCAAATGGATCCAAACGACGATGTCCCAAACACAAGCATAAAAGAAAGATAATGCAAACATAAAGTAATAATTTCTACAGAATGGCCCATCAACATTTCAGAAGCTTTGGGCCTAATGGTCATAAGGTACGAACTCGCCCCAGTTTAAATGGCCCAGCAAGTTCGCATTTCTGACAATAGTCCAACTGCATCCAAATGAGGATGGTCCACAAGCACATATTCAAGGAAATAATTGTTACTTTAACCATACAAACCCGGTCTATGGGTGGGTTCGCAAGATTGTAGACAAAGGCTCTCACCGGCGAATGATGGCCCACAACTAGGTCTCCTCAATCAAGGGTTCGAGCGACCAAGTGAGCGCACCCTTTTTTATACACTAAGGTACGTGCCAATGAGCTATGGTGTATGACTGACTGTCAAATGGATTTCTCGTTGCAGATTCCCCAGAGGGAGGGTGGAGCGAGGCTCTCTTAAGTACCCTAGCCTCTTAGGCTCTTATCGCTTGGTGACAAGAATAAACAACGAGTCCTCCAAATTAGTCTATCACAATAAGCTACAAGTAGATGGCTATATAGGTGCCTTCACAGCTTTTCCTTCTAGGAAGGTAGTGAATGAAGGAAGACACCAAACCATTACCTAGCCTCAAAATGCCTTTGATTAAACCCCCATTTCATCCACTATAGACACGGTCAATTAGAACATAAATCCAAACATTACAAGACAATATTTCGGGGCCGATTCTCTATCCCCAGTTGAGTCGCCAGACTGTGGGACATAGGAACTGGGCGACGCATGCTGTCCCGGGCTCGCGGCCCGGTTGGGAGTATGGAGTAGCCACGGGGGACTAAACCGGAGAATAATGGAGTCGCCACCCGGTGTGAACCGGGAAAATGAGATTTAAGGCCGCACTCACCCCTCGCAAGGGAAGACCTCAAACCGTTGGGTTCGGAATGGTCTCTTACTTATGTCACTTGTAATGAAAGGATTTGTGTAATAATTTAATCAGGCTTAAGTAACACTTATTTCCAAGAGTATCATGCTTCTAAATCCACATGCATGAAATTAATCATCACAACATACAACATCACATGGCAATCTCATGAACATTCTCAATCATATGATAGGGAAAACTAAGAACAACCTCATCATGCTTGAGTACTATTTCATGGACATATTAACCAAATAACATGCTAACAGCCTAATCATGCTTGAATATCATCCCAAGAACACATCGAATGGATAAATGCAGGAATACAAATAATATGATTGGCTACATAATGCAAGGGAGATCATCCAACAGGCAATTATGCATGAAATATGATGAGACAGACTTAGTTCAGTGTGTGCGCGTTCGTGTAGCGTTCGTAAACGCGTTCGAATGGTAAACAGAAGGTTCGTGTTCGTGTAGCGTTTGATAACGCGTTCGAACGGTACCAGACCTGATGATACAAAATGCATGCACGTTCGAGTAGCGTTTGTAAAACATGTTCGAACGGGAAATAGAAGGTTCGCGTTCGTATAGCGTTCGATAACGCGTTCGAACGGATCTAGACCTGATGAAACAAAATGCATGCGCGTTCGAGTAGCGTTTGTAAAATGCGTTCGAACGGGAAACAGAAGGTTCGCGTTCGTATAGCGTTTGATAACGCGTTCGAACGGGAACAGACCTGATGCACAAGTGACGCAATACATACATAAAATAGCAAATAGCGAAATACGAGGCGCGGCGAAGCATCGTGGCGAAGGATTTTAACCTCTTCAATTAGAGGACCTTTCATCGCACTTACTAAGCCCATGCGCTTATCTCAATGCATATAAAAATAAAGACAATAACCTTAGACTTCATATACCCGATTGAACACATCTTACATTCAACCGAATATACGTTAATCGGCGCGGCAAAGCATCATGGTAAAGGATTTTAACCTCTTCCATTAGAGGACCTTTCATCGCACTTACTAAGCCTATGCGCTCGATCACATCATGCATACAAAAAAACAATCATATCAAACTTAGTATACCCGATTGAACGTATCTTGCATTCAACCGAACACACATCAACCGGCGCGGCAAAGCATCGTGGTAAAGGATTTTAACCCCTCCAAATAGAGGACCTTTCATCGCACTTACTAAGCCCATGCACTCGATTGAATCATGCATACAAAAGTAACATGCAGAATTCAAATATCGAAAAATAAATAAACCGAAGCAACATAAAACAAAAGAGTGTGCCGTTTATTCAAGTGGTACGTGGAGTTGTATCCCGAGTACAGATCATACTACTGTCCATTCGGAATCGGCTATGAAATTTATGTCCGGGTTTCCATCCTATATACCACAAGAGGCGACACATTTTCCATTTCATTCAAGCCACAACATGCATCCACAAACGATTCTCATGCGAATAGAATTCAATAAACAATCAAAAGACGAATATAAACTAATGAGAAAAGTGCCATCAGGTCTAACCTTTTAAATCACCTCTCGGATGTACGGTACACGATCGTCGGAAGGGTGTGGTTTGTGTGTTTTTAGGGCTGCTGTATGCGTGTTTTAGGGCTGCTGTATGGGCTGTTTTTCGGTGATACGAGGTTGCTAAATGGAGGTATGATTTTCGGTGATTAGGGGAAGGAGATGAAGAGAATTTTTGTGTTATTTCTTTGTAGTATGCGTGAACTTCTAGGGTTTCTTGCTGTGATTTTCGTGTGAGTTGTGTGTATGAGCTAGGGGAAGTGTTGTTTTCGGTGGAAAGGGAGGAGGAGGAGAGGAAAATTCTATGTTGTTTCTTGAGTATATTAGGTGTGAATGGAGAGGCTTTTTTTCTTTATGTGAATATGTGTGAATGAGCTAGCCTAGAGGAGGGTGGTGAATGGTTCTTTTTATAGGCAAAGGCTAGGGTTTCCAGGTAAGGAAGGGAATCAAGTAAATAAGGGAGATATTTTGATTGGTTTATGAAAGGAAGGAATCTTGTGTAATTGGTGGGTGAATATCTTAATTAGGGAGTTAAAATATTTGATTGATTTTAATGTTTATTTTAATTCGGTATGTGATTTTTAGATTTGTTTTATTTCACCATGTGTTAAATATGTGTTTTAAGTGGGCTTGGGCGTGTGGGCTTGATGTGAGGCTAGTAGTAAAACCAGAATTACCGACACCGTTTGAACGCCTCCTCGAATGCGGCACGAATGCCCGTAATCTGTTTGGCGTTCGAACGTATACACGAACGCAGCACGAACGAAAATAGTGAACCTTGTTTATTCTGAATTTCCCCTTCCGATATCCGTTTTCCGTGACCTCCGTGACTTAAAAGGTAGTGTCTCCAAATGAGACTCATCATAGGGACTTATATGCAAAAATGCAGTGCCTACAGTGACCATCATCTCCTTATGACTGGAGTGATACTTCTGTCTTAACATCACACCCAACACACTACGATTCTCAATATACCCAGCATTGGCGTACACAGAACCTGTTAAAGCCCTGGACGACCTCAACCAAAGTATATTGATTGTCGCTAGTATTAGCGGTGCAAGTCTCAGGTTAAGACCAAATACACCTACCCTGATTGCAGACTCCCATAGACACATAGTCATACTACAATGGGATTCCACGGGGGGTCTATCCAGAGCGAAGCTGTTTCCCGTACCATCGGTTAAAACAAAACCTCCTATTACACTTGCATGAGTATCCTATACCCAAATATATGAGAACTATGTTGTTGTGCCCTCACAACGTGCACAAGTGTAATACTAGTCTTTTACGTATTTATCGATTTCCAATCTCGATAATACTCTGACTATGGATATTTTATGATTTATCCTACGTGGACTGATACTGTCTCATATCATTCTCTGTCCAAGAACAAATCATAGGGACCTCTCATCATTTATACATCTAGGTGATCTAATCACAAATGATAAGAGTGCAATCTCCTTTGTCACATAGTTAATTTGTACAAAACACCGTGATCTGTACAAATAGTGACGCTATGGGTCATAATTGTCCAACAATCTCCCACTGGCCTATAGCCAGTCACTCGAGTCTCTGACACCCGAACTATGTACGGTTGGCTCAAACTGCTGAGAAAAGGTTTTCGTCAGTGGATTTTCATGATTATCGTCTGATGCGATTTATTCGATCATCACATTGCCGCAATGTATGATCCGAACGAATCAGATGATTATCAAAATAAGTATCTGGATCGTCGATGAGACCATTAATTCTTTAGCATGTGCTGACGCCTAGCTCAGCTGCTAACAAAACTATATCTAATCTAATTAGATTTATTATCGACCCAAATGGCTTCTATTGCTGCCACAGTTACAGCAATAACCCGCATTTGTTGTTTATTCGGTAACAGTATCTTGCTTGGAAGATTTCCAGCTCACTGTTCCATACTACTATTTTATAGTACCTTTGTTACGACTTATAGTCGTTATCATGAAAGCCAAGCTTTCACCGATTATATTATGGGAATATCATTTCCAAGAAATGATATATCATCATTATTCAGGACATTCACTGTCAGTGCGCTCCCACTAACCTCCTTATATACACAAGAATTATTTTCGTTTTGAATTAAATCATAAACTATTATGATTACATCAAAACGACAATTCCAAGAACCTAATGCTTGCTTCAATCCAAACATGGATCGAATAACCTGCAAACCTAGTTTGCTTGTTATGGTTCGACAAAACCGTCAGGATGTTGTAAACATCCTCCAAAAGGTTTCCATTAAGGAAAGCGGTTTTGGTATTCAGCTGCCACATTTCATAAATGAAACATGCAGCATCAGCAAGCATTATCCAAATAGATTTGCCTGGCAACAGGTAAAAGGTTTCGTCATAATCAACACAATGTTGATAACTCTACCTTTTCGCTATAAGTCTAGCTTAGTACGTTAGTATGTTGCCATCCATGTATGTCTTCCTTGAAGACTTATATAACACCAATAGGCACAATGCCTTGCGGTGCATCAACTAGTGTCTAAACATAGTTGGTATACATGAAATCCACTTCGGACTTTATGGCACTTTTCCATAATAGGGAGTCGATACCTTGTATCACTTCCTCATACATAGTCAGTTGGTAACCTCAATAAGATATACATCTTTATGAGGAGAGATCAGAAACCCATACCCCAGGTTGTTTTCTGATTCTCTCCGACCTACGTGGTTCTTGTGTATTCGAAGATTATTGGAGTAGTTTCATCCTTGATGAACTATTTGTGTTCCAATAAGGATTCGACGCCTGGAATAGTATTGCTCCGATTCTCATCGAGTCTTACTATCCTCCCACTTACCACTGCATATCGGTATTCCTCTCAGGAAAACCGCATGGTGAGTAACAATCTAATTGTTCTCTCGTGAGTTGTATAAGTACAATACTTATTGTATCCCTAGGATAACCTACATTTGGCACTTATCCAATTTGGGTTTTAGTTTGGTATCATCCAAATATATGCCTAGCATACCCAAATCTAACAGGAATGCGAAACCCGGTTTCTTTTCCCGTTCATATCTAATATGTTATCTGTCAAACAGATATTTATGGAACCTTATTCAAAATAAGTTCTGCACTATTTTGCATATCCGTTGAAGGAAATGGTAGCTCAGAACGACTAATGATTAACCGTATTATGTCCAACAAAATTCGGTCTCTCATTTCGGACACATCGTCAAATTGACGTGTTCCGGGAGGAGTCGTCATTGAAAGAATATTATACTCTTTCAAGTATATGAGAAACTTATTGCTTAAGTATTTTCATCATGGTCAAACCGTGATGGTTTAATACTTTAGCCGATCTGTTTGTCTATTTCGTGTCGAAACTCTAAAAGTTTCCGATTTGTGTTCTTCAAAAGAAACACATAACCATAACGCGATGTCACATCCGTAAAGGTCACGAAATATTCATATCCACATCTAGCCTAGCTAGACATGGGCCCACTTGCTTCACTGTGAACTAGGGCTAACAGATCGGTGGCACTGACACTTTTACCAAGTAAATAGTGTTTTAGGCACTTTGCCCAATAAACTAGATTCGTAGACTTTATTTGAATAGAATCAAATCAGTCCTAATACCCACTCTTCGAAAGTGTGGATATATGATTCTTGTTTAATGGTGTCCCTGACAATTATGCCACATCCAAGTTTCTTAATTGATCAAATCAATTTGAGCTAATTGTTTGTCATGTTATATATTTGAGATATATTTATATTCAAAATATAAATGTTGTTATTCACATCTAATGTGTTTATCTCAATATCATCTTTATATAATAAAACACTTTAGTGTTTCTAGAATATAAAGGTTCACCCGCAGCGGGTTAAACACTGATATAGAGATAATGTATCTAGTCAAACTAGTTACATTATAACAATTTCCTAATTTAGGTACACACCTGAGGGTAGTTCCTAAACTTAGGTATCTGTGGTTAAAACAGCGACTTTTGTCCCGTTTCCAATTCGTAGATTTATCTCAATTGAAGTCAGTATCCTGTTCAAAACAGATTCTGAACATCAATATATATATTTTATGTACCACACTAAGTATCTAAAATTTAATTTTAATACTAGCTGTGAACATAATTATGACAATCATTTTTGAAGTCAGAGCCTTGCTCGTCATCAATTCCTTCTTGGGATATGTCCTTTTATCTTCCTAGAAGATTATAATGATTTTGCCTTTGCCTTTTCAATATTCCGGTCGCCTTTGGCCAAGCCTCGGGTTTCTAGAATATCGAAGTAAGGTGCGCCTTGCGCTACTTGCCTTATTGCAAACTTTGACTTTATATCCTTGAGATTAGTCATTAATTCTCCAAGAATTATTTATTGCAATTTTTACTTCTAAAATCTAATTTTAGATTTATAAAGATCCTTCAATTTCAGTATCATACTTTAAGAATCTAATCTTTAGTTCTGATAAAGAAATTAAGGAGTCTATATCACAAGTATTATGGATTAAGCACTAAAGTTATCATTACATGAATATTCCAAATATCATGTTCCACTTATTTGCTTAACTCCGGACTTAGGCTTAATATATTATTTTATCAAATAAACTAACTTATTATTTTTCCATGACCATCTTGAAACAATTCCCAGTTTGAAAATTAAAGTCGTTTAAATACATTTTCACCCAGGATTATGTTTTAAACACTAATCTTTCAATTATATCTTGATTCTAATAGTCCAACTATTTAATCAACGATTTGTGGTACTATGTATTATATTGATTATTATAGTCCAACTATACAATCAAATATAATTTAAATCAATTAACCTCAATTACATTGATTACTATAATCTAATTATAAAATCAACTGTAAATTGAAATTAATTAATTCAAATATATTGATTATTATAATCCAATTATATAATCAACTATAATACAGTCCAACTGCTTAATTAAAACAATAATTTAAATATTAGTCCAACTAACATTTAATCTAACGACGAAATAATTTGAGTGAGCGCGTATGGCGAGTAATTGAACGAATATTGCAAATTCAATTCTTTCCTCCCACTATTTTTCGGCGAGCCTCTAACCCTCTGTCGAGTACTCGGGAAACCGTGTTTCCTAGTGGGCTAGGATCCCGTTAAATATCACACAATCTTGACTTTGGCCAACAAATTGTATGATAATTAACTAGGTAGATCTCTAAGATCGATTGGATCCAATCCAATTCCTAGATCCGGTAGGGGGACGTCCAAGTCCGAAACATATATCTTATATATGCCAATACATCCAATGTATTACCTAACCTTTTTCCTCTGAATCAACTAAGCCTTGGCTTTGGCACAACAAACTTAGTGATCCCAGTCAAGCGCGACCCATTGACCATGGAAAGCTTCGTAATCAATGTCGATGGACAAGTTGTCTTGACTTTGGCCAACAAACCACAACTTGGACAAGACACCGATATGGAACAAAGCCTTCATGATTCAAACACATCTTCGACATACAAAGGCCTTGACTTTGGCCAACAAACCAATGTCGTCTCGGATCTTGAGTGAGAATCACTCAATGGAAGGAAAGACGCTTAATATTAAGCGAGGGTTTTTCGCGTGCAAATTGGCAACCAATTTATTATCTTTGTTAAGGTCTCATCATCATACACCCTTAAACATGCATTTTAAACACATAATAAAGCGCATATGAATAAAATAATAATGATATGCGGATGGATACTTTACATTAATCCTAGATCAAATCTCTATTTCTCTCTCCCGCTAGCACATGTATTTACTTCTACCCGTTACACTACACTTCTAAAGAAACCTCATTTACATTGAGGGGAATAGGTGAGAAGAGAATACAAAGAGTATGGAGGTGACAAGGCTGGACACGCAGGTCCAATTAATAAATCAAATTTATTACAATTTCTAAAATTGCCCCACCCATCTAATATCCATTTGATATACAGTATTCATGCATCGCAACCATGTATTCATACAAGCATGTTATCAATCAATCTAATCCAATTAATTAATCTGATAATTAGTGATCATCCAATGTTCAAACAACGATTTGATTTTTGCTCGAGTCAAACTCGTTTTGTAAATAAGTACTCAAAGTATGAATTCTTGAATTAAATTAAACTACAACATTAAATCCAATTTAATATGCATTTAATTCTAATTCACTATTTAATTCCAAATTAAATATTACACTTTTATTAACGAACCTTTACGACTTAAATTCCAAATTTAATCGCAACGGGTCTCTAAGCCCGATTAACATCTAATGTTTATTTAATTAAAGTCCAATGGGCTTTTAATTAATTTCTTTAAGGCGTGGACTTTTGGTCAACTCGGGTCAAACCGATAACCAAGGTCGAATTCGGGATTTACCCCATAAGCCCATAAATTAATTTTGGCCCATTAGGCCCAATTAAATAATTAAGGTCCATTAAGTCATAATTGGACTTTTTGGATGCGGTTTTGGGCCCAATTGGATCCAACCAAATTGGCCTAAACCTAACTTGGTACAACCAAGCCCAAAAGCCCAATTACAACCTATTAAGGCCCAATTTCCAAAATAAGCCCAAATTAATTAACTTATAAAATTCCAAATTCCATAATTAATTAACCTAAGTGTAATACACAATTAATCACCCAATTAACATTCCTAAAACATCAATTAGCCTAATTAATCATGCGCTTTAATATCAAATAGTGTCCAACACAATTTCATCAAAATCAAACCTAATTTACATGTTTATGTTCTCGGTAATTAGGGGTTTTTCCAATCCGATTCGGTTTCAATCCAATTGAATCCACAATCATTATTTCCCAAATCAATTCAACTCATCCAATGAATCAAAATCAAAAAACACCATGAATTTCAAATACATATAGTTTTCGGCCAAGCCCTTTAATTTGGGGAAAATTATTCCAAATTAAAATTCAATCCAATTGAACTTCAAAACAACATTACCCTATTGTTTTAAGTCATCAAATGATCAAACAAACAAAAAATCACCAAGATATTAGGGTCTTAATTTTCGGCCTAGCCCAAAAATTTGGGGAAAAATGGATCTAATCCAATTTCATGAAATTGAACATGCACAACATCAATTCAACCTCATTCAAGCATACTTAATCAAACAATTCAACCAATTCATGCTCAAATCGAGTTTACCCAATTTTAACCCTAAAATTTTCATGCTTGATCAAAGCTCAAGATACCATTGTTGGTAACTAATTAGGTCCCAAGATCATGAAATCAACATGAAAACGCATGAATACACATCAAAGGAGGTGCGGAATATACTCACAATGATCGGTTGGATGCTCCAAAGACAAAAAATGAATTGCCTCCTCTGTCAAGCTCGGCAGTGGCTGCTTTTGGTCATGGATTGCACGGCATGGGCTGGTTTGGCTCCTCCAAGATGCGGCCATGGGAGACCTCCATTGAAGATCCAAGCTTCAAGCTCCAAAATCGGTTTCCAAGCTCACAATAACACTGCCCTATCACCTTTGTATTGACCCAAGTGTGTGCTAGCACCTTTGTTTTGCCACAAAACACTCTCACAAGCTTCTCTTTATTTTCGGCAGAACCAGAAAAGTGGAAGAGGAAGAAGATGGCTCAAAGCCTTGAGAGGGAGAAGGAAAGAGATGAGGGGAAAATTAGGTTTCCTTGAAACCGTATACTAAGAGAGAGAGAAAAAAATAAAAAAATGTAAAATGCTTTTATAATTTCCCAAATTAATAAAGCATTTACCATTTTTAAATTTCAAAAAAACAAAAGTCAAAAAGAAAAAAACAATTAATGCTTTTTCAATCAACTCACATCATCTCACATCAATCAATTAATCAATTGTCACATCACTCAAAGTGACATGTGATTTGACGCTTGATGCGACTAATGATTTGACGCTCGATTTGACTTGCGTGCCGCATTCGAATTCGAAATGCGAATGCACTCACAAATAATCCCGGGCTCGGGTTCGCTAATTCCAAATTAACGAATTTTCTGTTGCGTCGTAATTAAACGATTACGCCAAGTGAAATCACTATTCACGTCGCTAACGAATTAATTCGTTCGCCCGAATTAAAATCTAATTTTAATTCCGCGTCGAAATCCAATCTCATATAATATATCAAATATATTATTTTGTGGATTAATTCCAAATTAATCGTTCTCTCTCGTTAATTAATATTTTATCCCAGATAAAATATCTCCGTAATTAATCCCAGATTAATTTTCTCTCTCTTCTAATTAATCACAGATTAATTAAAGTGCGAGTCATACATCATCGGTGAATCTTCGGGAAGCGACCCATGAGATCCTCGGATATGTTGGCAGTAAATACGGTCGTCGGACTATCCAAACACGTAAGTACCTCGTACTACGTTTATACCGATTTACAAGACAAGGTTGGCTTCTAGCAAAGCGCCATGCCTACCCAATTCTCCAGAAATATCCTTATAGGAATATGTGATCTATATCAAGCGCAGTATACCGTAGTATTGTGTATGTCGATCCAGTATCGGATGTTCACGTGCTAGGCCTGGGGCTGGAATTGTGTATGCCCCGTACGAAGCACATATAGGATATCTGGCAACTAGTCTCTATAATCGGATATACATGACCTAGTCATAATATCCCGATAGCTCGAGCATTTAAGAGAACGAGTTCTGTATCCTATGTGACCATCATCTCCATATGACTTGAGTGATACTTCCGTCTTAACATCACACCCAACACACTACGATTCTCAATATACCCAGCATTGGCGTATACAGAACCTGTTAAAGCCCTGGACGACCTCAACCAAAGTATATTGATTGTCGCAAGATTAGCAGTGCAAGTCTCAGGTTAAGACCAAATACACCTACCCTGATTGCAGACTCCCATAGACACATAGTCATACTACCAATGGGATTCCGCGGGGGTCTATCCAGAGCGAAGCTATTTCCCATACCATCGGTAAAACACAACCTCCTATTACACTTGCATGAGTATCTTATACCCAAATATATGAGAACTATGTTGTTGTGCCCTCACAACGTGCACAAGTGTAATACTAGTACTTTACGTATTTATCGATGTCCAATCTCGATATTACTCTGACTAGTGATATTTAATGATTTATCCTACGTGGACTGATACTGTCGCATATCATTCTCTGTCCAGGAATAAATCATAGGGACCTCTCATCATTTATACATCTAGGTGATCTAATCACAAATGATAAGAGTGCAATCTCCTTTGTCACATAGTTAATTTGTACAACAACACCGTGATCTGTACAAATAGTGATGCTATGGGTCATAATTGTCCAACAACAAGTGATTTGACGCTTGATGTGACTTGCGGGCCGCATTTGAATTCGAAATGCGAGTGCGCTTACAAACACTCCCGGGCTTGGGTTCGCTAATTCTAAATTAACGAATTTTCCATTGCGACGCAATTAAATAATTATGCCTAGCAAAATCACTATTCACGTCGCTAACGAATTGATTCTAAATTAACTCGTTTGCCCGAATTAAAATCTAATTTTAATTCCGCGTCGAAATCCAATTTCGTATAATATATCGAATATATTAATTTATCGATTAATTACAAATTAATCGTTTTCTCTCTTTAATTAATATTTTATCCCAGATAAAATATATCTGTAATTAATCCCATATTAATTTTCTCTCTCATTTAATTAATCCCAATTAATAAAGTGCGAGTCATACGTCATCGGTGAATCTTCGGGAAGCGACCCATGAGATCCCCGGATATATTGGTTGTAAATCCGCTCATCGGACTATCCGAACACGTACGTACCTAGTACTACGTTTGTACCGATTTACAAGACAAGATTGGCTTCTAGCAAAGCGCCATGCCTACCCAATTCTCCAGAAATATCCTTACAGGAATATGTAATCTATATCAGGCGTAGTATACGTAGTATTGTGTATTTCGATCCAGTATCGGATGTCACGTGCAAGGCCTGGGGCTAGAAATGTGTATGCCCTGTACGAAGCACATATCGGATCTCTGGTAACTAGTCTCTATAATCGGATAAACATGACCTGGTCATAATATCCCGATAGCTGCAGCATATAAGAGAACAAGTTCCGTATTCTACGTGATCATCATCTCCACTATTACTGGAGTGATACTTCCATATCGACATCACACCCAATACACTACGATTCTCAATATAGCCAGAAGAGGCGTACACAGAACCTGTTAAAGCCCTGGACGACCAAAACCAAAGTACATTGATTGACGCAAGTATTAGCGGTGCAAGTCTAAGGTTAAGACCAAATACACCTACAATGATTCGGACTTCCATAGACACGTAGTAATACTACCAATGGAATTCCGAGGGGTCTATCCAGAGCGAAGCAGTTTTCCGTACCATCGGTAAAACACAATCTCCTATTACACTTGCATGAGTATCCTATACCCAAATATATGAGAACTATGATGTTATGCCCTCACAACGCGCACAAATGTAATACTAGTCTATTCTGCATTATCGATGTCTAATCTCGATAATACTACGACTAGGGATATTTAATGATTAAACATTTATGGATTGATACTGTCTCATATCATCTCAATCCGGAACTAATTATATGGACCTTTCATCATTTATATATCTTGGTGATCTAATCACAAATGATAAAAGAGCAATTTCCTTTGCCACATAGTTAATTTGTACAACAACACCATGATCTGTACAAATAGTGACGTTGTGGGTCATAACTGTCCAACAATCTCCCATTTTGCCTAAAGTCAGTCACTCAAGTGTCCTTCACCCGAACTATGTACGGTTCGCTCAAACTTCTGCTGAGGAAAAGGCTTTCGTCAGTGGATTTGCATGATTATCATCTGATGCGATTTATTCGATCATCATATCGCCACGATGTATGATCCGAACAAATCAGATGAATATTTGAAGTATATATCTGGATCGTTGATGAGACCATTAATTCTTTAGCCTGCGCTGTAGCCTAGCTCAGCTGCTAACAGAACTATATCTAATCTAATTAGATTATTATTAATCCAGAAGGCTTCTATTGCTGTCTCAGCTGCAGCAATAATCCACTTTTGTTGTTTATTCGCTAACAGTATCTTGCTTGAAAGATTTCCAGCTCACTGTTCCGTTATTCAAACTTTATAGTACCGTTGTTACAACTAACAGTCGTTATTATCGGTTAGGAAACTTGTAGCAGTGATCCCAGTCACTTCAAGTTCTCCTTCTCCATAGTATAAAACAGAATCCTTAGTTCCTCTAAGATACTCAATGATGTTCTTAATATCAATCCAGTGATCATCACCGGGATTGGCCTGATTGTGAATCCATATGCCCAAAGCGTATGAGACACCAGGTCGCGTACATTTTTCAATGTACGATTCATCGGAGAGTATCAACAACCTTTTAGATCTATCCCAGTAGATCTTTATTCCTAGAATAAAGGTTGTTTCTCCCAAGAATTCTACCGAGAATTTTCATGAAAGCCAAGCTTTCACCCATTGTATTATGGGAATATCATTTTGAAGAAATGATATATTATCATTATTTAGGACTTTCGTTGTCAATGCGCTCCCACTAACCCTCTTATATACACAAGAATCATTTTTGTTTCGAATTAAATCATAAACCATTATGATTACATCAAAATAATAATTCCAAGAACTCAATGCTTGCTTCAATCCATCCATGGATCGAATAACCTGCAAACCTTGTTTGCTTGTTTTGGTATGACAAAACCATCAGGATGTTGTAAACATCCTCCAAAAGGTTTCCGTTAAGGAAAGCGGTTTTGGCATTTAGCTGCCATATTTCATAAATGAAACATGCAGCATCAGCAAGCATTATCCAAATGGATTTAACAATGGCAACGAGTAAAAGGTTTCGTCATAATCGACACAATGTTGATAACGATACCTTTTCGCTATAAGCCTAGCTTAGTACGTTGGTTTGTTGCCTTCCATGTATGTCTTCCTTGAAGACTTATATAGTACCAATAGGCACAATGTCTTTCGGTATATCAACTAGTGTCTAAACATAGTTGGTATACATGGAATCCATTTCGGAGCAAGAATTATCCAAATGGATTTAACAATGGCAATGAGTAAAAGGTTTCGTCATAATCGACACAATGTTGATAACGATACCTTTTCGTTATAAGCCTAGCTTAGTACGTTGGTATGTTGTCTTCCATGTATGTCTTCCTTGAAGACTTATATATTACCAATAGGCACAATGCCTTTCGGTACATCAACTAGTGTCTAAACATAGTTGGTATACATGGAATCCATTTCGGACATCATGGCACTTTGCCATAATAGGGAGTCGATACCTTGTATCACTTCCTCATACGTAGTCAGTTCGTATTCCTCAATAAGATTAACATCTTTATGAGATGAGATCAGAAACTCATACCCCGGGTTGTTTTCTGACTCTCTCCGACTTACGTGGTTCTTGTGTATTCGAAGATTACTGGTTTAGTTTCATCATTGATGAACTATTTGTGTTCCATTAAGGAATCAGTGCCTGGAACTAGGGGTGGGCGCGGTTCGGTTTGGTTCGGTTTTTGCTAAAAACCAAACCAAACCATATTTTACGGTTCGGATTTTTTACCTCTCAAACCAAACCATTAAATAACGGTTTGGTTCGGATTGAAATTTTTTTAAACCAGCGGTTTACGGATTGGTTCGGTTCGGTTTACGGATTATTATATTTAAAATAAAATTTCATCCACTTAAGTGAAAAAAAAAACTAGTCTATCAAACAAATGGTATGAAGTGCTAGGGTGTAAGCTGTGACTTCAGGGAACAAAGGCACTCCATAAAGGATTGAAAAATGAGGCACAATTAATTCTTGTATTTTTTAAAAATTACCTCGAATAATGATGCTACCATCATTCTAATTAAGAGACAAATCCAACATCTTACTTTCAAGAATAATGATGCTACCATAAAACAATAAATTGAAGAATAAAAGTATTAACAAATAAATATATTAACAAAAATTTAAGAATAAAAGTATTACCATACTAATAAAAAGAAAACATAGAATAAAATTAAAAGAAAAATATAAAATTTTTATAAAATTTATATTTTTTAAATTATAACGGTTCGGTTCGGTTTAACAGGTGCGGTTCGGATTAGGTCCTGAACCGAACCGTAAACCGTTTGGGGTGGGCCAATCCGAACCGCAAACCGAACCGTTAGGAAAAAAACCGTAAATTCGGTCCGGTTTGGTTCGGTTTGCGGTTTGGTTCGGTTCGGTCGGTTTTTTTGCCCACCCCTACCTGGAACAGTATTACTCTGATTTTCATCGAGTCTTACTTTCCTCCCACTTACCACTGTATATAGGTATTCCTCTTAGGAAAACCGCATGGCGAGCAACAAATACATTGTTCTCTTGTGAGTTGTTTAAGTACTATACTTAGGTTACCCTAGGATAACCTACAATTAGGCACTTATCCAATTTGGGTTCTAGCTTGGTATCATCCAAACATATGCCTAGCATACCCAAATCTTCAGGAATGAGAAAACCCGGTTTCTTTCCTGTTCATATCTAATATGAAGTCTGTCAAACAGATTTTTGTGGAACCTTATTCAAAATAAGTTATGCACTGTTAATGCGTATCCGTTGAAGGAAATGGTAGCTCAGAGTGACTCATGTTTAACCTTATCATGTCCAACAAAATTCAGTTTCTCAGTTCGTACACACCGTCAAATTGACGTGTTCCGGGAGGAGTCCTCATTGAAAGAACACTATACTCTTTCAAGTATTTGAGAAACTTATTGCTTAAGTATTTTCCATCATGGTCTAACCGTGACGGTTTAATACTTTAGCCGATCTGTTTGTTAACTTCGTGTCGAAACTCTAAAAGTTTCCGATTTGTGTTTCAAAAGAAACACATAACCATAACGCGATGCCTCATCCGTAAAGGTCACGAAATATTTATATCCACCTCTAGCCTAGCTAGATATGGGCCCACTTACGTCACTATGAACCAGGGCTAACAGATCGGTGGCACTAACACTTTTACCAAGTAAATAGTGTTTTAGGCACTTTGCCCAAAAAACTAAATTCGTAGACATTATTTGAATGGAATCAAATTTGTCCTAGTATCCACTCTTCAAAAGTGTGGATATACGAGTCTTGTTTAATTGTGTCCCAGACAACAATGCCACTTATAAGTTTTAACTGATCAAATCAGTTTGATCTATTTGTTTGTCATGTTATATGTTTGAGATTTATTTATATTCAAAATATAAATTATGTTATTCACATTTAATGTGTTTATCTCAATATCATCTTTATAAAATAAAACACTTTAGTATTCTAGAATATAAAGGTATACCCGCAACTGGTTAAACCCTGATAAAGAGATAGTGTTCCTAGTCAAACTAGTAACATTGTAACAGTTTCCTAATTTAAGTACACACCCAAAGGATAGTTCCTAAACTTAGGTATCTACGGTTAAAACAGCGACTTTCGTCTCGTTTCCGAATCGCAGATTAATCTCATCTGAAGTCAGTATCCTGCTTTTCAGCAGATTCTGCACATCAGTACATATTTATGTACCACATCTAGTATCTAAAATCCAATTTTAATACTATCAGTGAACATATTTTATGAAAAACATATTTGAAGTCGGAGTCTTACACCGTCTTCAATCTTCATGTATGCCTTGTCCATACGGCAGTCACGCTTCTGTGTCCCCGTTTGCCATATTTTAGCCAGACATTTTGGGATATGTCATTTATCTTCCTAGAAGATTATAATGACTTTGCATTTGCCCTTTTCGGTACCCCAGAAGCCTTTGGCCAAGCCTTGGCCTTCCGGAATGTCGAAGTAAAGTGCGTCTTGCGCTTCTTGCATTGTTGCAAACTTTGGCTTTGTCTCCTTGAGAATAGCCATTAACTCTCCAAGAGTTTACTATTGCAATTTAGTACTTCTAAGATCTAAGAATAGATCTATGAAGATCCTTCAATTTCAATATCATACTATAAGGATCTAATCCTAAGTTCTGATTTAAGAAATTAAGGATTCTATTTGGCAAGCTTAATGGATTAAGCACTAAGGTTATCATCACATGAATCTTCCAAAGATCATGCTCTACTGTTTGCTCAACTTCGGGCTTAGGCCTAATATGTTATTTTTCAAATAAAGTAACTTTAGTTTCCAGGACCATCCTGAAATTTTATTCCCAATTTGAAATTAAAGTCGTTTAAAACATTTTTCACCCAGGATTATGTTTTAAACACTAATCTTTCAATTATCTTGATTCTAATAGTCCAACTATTTAATCAACGATTTTAGGTACTATTTATTATAATGATTATTATAGTCTAACTATATAATCAACTATAATTTAATAGGTTAAATTCAATTATATTGATTACTATAATCCAATTATAAAATCAACTATTAATTGAAATAGTTTGAATACAGTCCAACTGTTTTAAAACAACGATTAATTATTAGTCCAACTAATAAATAATTTATAGACGAAAAAATGATATGAGCGCGTATAGGAAGTAATTAAACGAATATTGCAAATTTAATACTTGTCTTCCACTATTTTTCGGCGAGCCTCTAACCCTCTGTGGAGTACTCGGGAAACCTTGTTTCCTAATGGGCTAGGATCCCGTTAAATAACACACAATCTTGACTTTGGCCAACAAATTGTATGATAATTAACTAGGTAGATCTCTAAGATCAATTGGATCTCATCCAAATCCTAGATCCAGTAGGTGGACATCCAAGTCCGAAACATATATCTTATATATGCCAATATATCCAATATATTGCCTAACCTTTTTCCTCTGAATCAACTAAGCATTAGCTTTGGCACAACAAACTTAGTGATCCCAGTTAAGCGGAACCCATTGACCATGGAAAGCTTCGTAATCAATGTCGATGGACAAGAAGTGATCTTGACTTTGGCCAACAAATCACAACTTGGACAAGACACAAATATGGAACAAAGCCTTCGTGATTCAAACACATCCTCGACGGACAAAGGTCTTGACTTTGGCCAACAAACCAATGTCAGTCTTGGATCTTGAGTAAGAATCACTCAATGGAAGGAAAAATGCTTAATATGATGTTGAGGGTTTTTCGCATGCAAATTGGCAACCAATTTATTATCTTTGTTAAGGTCTCATCATCATACACCCTTAAACATGCATTCTAAACACATAATAAGACGCATATAAATAAATATAATAATGATATGCGGATGGATATTTTAAACATTGTTCCTAGAACAAATCTCTTCATTTCCGCTCTCCCGCTAGCACAAGTATTGCTTCTACCCGTTACATAACACTTCTAAAGAAACCTCATTTACATTGAGGGGAATAGGTGAGAAGAGAAATACAAATAGTAAGGAGGTAATAGGCTGGACACGCAGGTCCAATTAATAAATTCTACATTTATTACAACAATTTCAAAAATTACCCCACCCTTCTAATATCCATCTGATATACATTATTCATGCATCGCAACCATGTATTCACACAAGCATGTTATCAATCAATCTAATCCAATTAATTAATCTGATAATTAATGATCATCCAATGTTCAAACAACGATTTGATTTTGCGTGAGTCCAACTCGTTTTGCGAATAAGTACTCAAAGTACGAATTCTTGAATTAAATTAAACTACAACATTAAATCCAATTTAATATGTATTTAATACTAATTCACTATTTAATTCCAAATTAAATATTACACTTTATTAACGAACTTTTACGACTTAGATTCCAAATCTAATCGTTACAGGTCTCAAAGCCCGATTAACATCCAATGTCAATTTAATTTAAAGTCCAATGGGCTTTTAATTAATTTCTAAGGCATGGACCTTTGGTCAATATGGGTAAAACCCAAATACCAAATCCCATTTAAGGAATCACCCTTATTTGCCAAGAAACCAATTTAGGCCCATTAGGCCCAATTAAAGTATTAAGGTCCATTAGTTATAATTGGACTTTATGGATATGGTTTTGGGCCCAATTGGATCCAACCAATTTTCCTAAACCAATCTTGGTACAACCAAGCCCAATAAGCCCAATTCCAAATTTGGCCCAACATAATTAAATTCCAAAATTCCAATTTCACAATTTAATTACTCAAAGTGTAATGCCATAATTAATCACCCAAATTAACATTTCTAAAACATCAATTTACACAATTAATTATGCTCATTATCTTTAAAACATGTCCAACACATTTTAATCAAAAATCAAACTCATTTCATGCTTATTAGTCTCGGCAATGGTAGGGATTTCTATATCTGATTTGGTTTTAATCCAATCAAATCCAATTCAACATTACCCATTGATTTCAAGTCATCCAATGAATAAAAAATCAAAAATACCAAGACATTAGGGTTCATGTAGTATTCAGCCAAGCCTCACCAATTTGGGGAAAATTGTTCCAAATCAATTTTCATGAAATTGATCCAATCCAACTTCAATTTAAACATCATTCAAGCATACTCAATCAAGTAATTTTATCAAATCATTCTCAAAATCAATTTACCCAATTTTAACCCTAAATTCAAGTTTCATGCTTTACTTCGCTCTGATACCATTGTTAGAGTTCTACGGTCTAACCGGGGATCGATTAAAGCAATGAAATCAACATGTGAATACTCAAAGAAGTTACGGAATACTTACATCGATCGGTTGAGAGATGCGTCGAAGAACAAAACTTTGTATGCCCTTTGAACTCCATGAAGCTCACGGCATTTACTGGTTTTGTGCTCCTCCATTTTCGGCCACCACCTCCAAGTGTGCTCCAAGCTCCAAGCTTCATTTGGTGATTCCTTGCTCATAAGTGGGTTTCCCTATCACCTTATGATGACTTCATTGTGTGCTAGCACTAATGATTTTGTAACAAAATCATCACTTTGCTTCTCCTTAGCTCTCGGCAGTAGCAGAAAAAACAGAAGAAGAAAAGAGGTCCAAGACCGTGAGAGAGAAGAGGGAATAAGCTCCAAAAACATGTAAGGGAGAGAGAAGAGTGGTAGTTGTAAATGTGTTGTGTGTTTTGTATATCTAATACCAAAAATAAAAGTCAAATACCAATTAATAAAATAATTGTATATGTCTTTCAATCACACTTGAGTGTCTAACACTCTTCCATCATTTTTATCAACTTCCATCACTATTCATTCAATCAAGTGACAAGATGTCACATCAATCAAAGTGACAAGTTATTTGACGCTTGATGTGACTTGCGAACCGCACTTGAATTCGAAATGCGAGTGCGCTCGCAAACACTTCTAGGCTCGGGTTCGCTAATTCCAAATTAACGAATTTTCCGTTGCGACGCAATTAAATAATTATGCCTAGCAAAATCACTATTCACATCGCTAACGAATTGATTCTAAATTAACTCGTTTGCCCGAATTAAAATCTAATTTCAATTCCACGTCGAAATCCAATTTCGTATAATATATCGAATATATTAATTTATCGATTAATTCCAAATTAATCGTTTTATCTCTTTAATTAATATATTATCCCAGATAAAATATATCTGTAATTAATCCCAGATTAATTTTCTCTCTCATTTAATTAATCTCAGATTAATAAAGTGCGAGTCATACGTCATCGGTGAATCTTCGGGAAGCGACCCATGAGATCCCCGGATATAATGGCTGTAAATCCGCTCGTCAAACTATACGAACACGTACGTACCTAGTACTACGTTTTTACCGATTTACAAGACAAGGTTGGCTTCTAGCAAAGCGCCATGCCTACCCAATTCTCCATAAATATCCTTACAGGAATATGTGATCTATATCAGGCGTAGTATACGTAGTATTGTGTATTTCGATCCAGTATCGGATGTCACGTGCAAGTCCTGGGGCTGGAAATGTGTCTGCCCCGTACGAAGCACATATCGGATCTCTGGTAACTAGTCTCTATAATCGGATAAATATGACCTAGTCATAATATACCGATAGCTGCAGCATATAAGAGAACCAATTCTGTATCATATGTGATCATCATCTCCACTATTACTGGAGTGATACTTCCATCTCGACATCACACTCAATACACTACGATTCTCAATATACCCATAAGAGGTGTACACAGAACATATTAAAGCCCTGGACGACCAAAACCAAAATACATTGATTGTCGCAAGTATTAGCGGTGCAAGTCTCAGGTTAAGACCAAATACACCTACCCTGATTCGGACTTCCATAGACACATAGTAATACTACCAATGGAATTCCGAGAGGTCTATCCAGAGTGAAGCTGTTTTCCGTACTATCGGTAAAACACAACCTCCTACTACACTTGCATGAGTATCTTATACCCAAATATATGAGAACTATGCCGTTATGCCCTCACAACGGGCACAAGTGTAATACTAGTTTATTCCGCATTATCAATGTCCAATCTCGATAATACTACGACTAAGGATATTTAATGATTAAACCTTTATGGATTGATACTGTCTCATATCATCTCAATTCGGAACTAATCATATGGACCTTTCATCATTTATATATCTTGGTGATCTAATCACAAATGATAAAAGAGCAATTTTCTTTGTCACATAGTTAATTTGTACAACAACACCATGATCTGTACAAATAGTGACACTATGGGTCATAACTGTCCAACAATAAGGTTATTCTTGGACAGTTTTTTTACTCTAACGCAATGGGACATGTCGTTCTGGAGGATTATCAGTAAAAAAAAAAAGGGTAAGTTTATCATTTCTCTTATATATTGGATATGTAAATCCAAAATTAAATTGGTTTTTTTTTTGTTGTAATTGTAAAATTATTTGTAATCGTTGGAGATCAAATTCAAGCCAAATGACGACGGACGAAAGATAATATTATGCACAAAATAATTTTTTTAAAGACTGTAATAATAGCTCTACTGGGCAGCAACTCGTTGCATACAACTGGCTACACGCAATTTTTTTAAATTTGTTTTTGTGATGGTCTGTAACACCCATGTAATTCTGAAGACTGCTATATTGTAGGTGGAATAATACATGATATAAATCATGCTTAAGCATGTATGTACTAGTGGAATTACATTACGGGCCTTCGATAAATCCCTTGCAATTCTGATACGAAATTTACTTTCGGTTCATTCTGGATAGCGCTTAGTATTTAGGCCCTAACATTTTCATACGATCTCTCAACTTCCGCATTGGATATTTTTCCAAATTCGAATCAGAACCAGGTCAAAAATCGTGATTTCCATTGCTTTGGGTATTATCATTGAAAGGTTGATGTTTAGCCCTGAAAATGGGCGAGCGTCGCGACGCCCAAGAGCTTGTGTCGCGACGCGTAACAAGGAGGTGCTCTCTGTTTCGATTCTGTCTATGTGGGCGTCGCGAAGCTCAACACTTGGCGTCGCGACGCGGAGCAGGAAGATACTCTCTACCTCGGGTCGGTGCGTGTGGGAGTCACGCTGAATATGAAAATACCCTTTTACCTCGGGTCGGTGCATGTGGGAGTCACGTTGAACATGAAAATACCCTCTACCTCGGGTCGATTGTGTGTTTTCCTAGGGTCGGCCATGTGGAAGCTTCGGGATGGTCGTGTGGAAGCCTCGGGTCTGATTATGTGAGTGTCGCGATGCCCAACACCCAGCGTCGTGATGCTGAGTAAGAAGAATCTCTCTACCTCAAGTCTAATCATGTGGGAGTCGCGACGCATAACAAGAAATGCTCTCTATTTCAGTCTTTTCGTATGAGCACCGCGACACGTAAGACATGAAGTCGCGACGCGCAGCAAGACCAGTTTTATTCCATTTCAGTTTCATCCTAGGATGTTAAAGTTCGCTAGCACGTTAGCTATCCCAACACGCATGCAACATGCATGAGCATCCACTACATCCATGACTATTATTAGCTTCTAGTTTATATATGCTAACCATACTCGAATACAGGACGGGCTAGATTTTCTGCAGGAACCACTTCAGTTGCATCCAGGATCATTGGCAATAGTTATCAATCGGTGAGTGGACCTTTCTTTTTCAAGTTGATGTTTACTTTCTGTTTTGATTTGAGACTTACTTTTACGCACATCAATGCGTTAGCCACACTTATTTCAGTTACTTTATGAATGTGAATGTTTTAAGAAGTTTTGAATTTACAAGTATGACTCTTATGACTTTTGGAGGCATGGGGAAAAACCCACCTCAGATGTGAATTATGAAATTGATGGATATTGGAATTGACGGATATAGACATGTATACATGTAGAGCATGACTAGGGGGTCGGCGATACGTAACACCCATTGATCCTAGATTTCAAAGTTAGGGGGACGGCGATACGTAACGCCCCTCAACCCTAGATTTAGGGTCAGGATGATAACATGGATCATCACTCCGGGCTCTAATTTAGTGGCTTGTGGGACGGCGATACGTAACGCCCCAAGACCACCAGATAGGCATATGGGGGACAGCGATGCGTAACGCCTCAATGCGTCAGGTTTTCTACAGATTTTCTAGGCGTATGGGAGGATGGAGATACGTAACGGCCTCGTACGTCAGATTTTCTACAGATTCTCAGAGACATGATTTTCAGAAAAGATAGTTTTATGATAGAATTTTCAAGAGGAACAATTTTATGAGAATCTCAGAGTTTTACAGACAAAAGATTTCCAGAAGAGTTTCACAGAAAGAGATGTGTTTTCAGACAATAAATAGTTTTATGAAAAGATCAGTTTTCCGAAAAGATCAGTTTTCATTTTTAATTGTCCACTCACTAGGTCGTTCAAACGATTTAACCCCCCACTCCCAGTATTTTCGTTTTACAGGTACCCATAGGACAAGCTAGTCACTAGGGTATTTGGGCCAATGATGTCAAGTCAGAGACGTAGTTCAGTTAGAATCGAAATAAAGTTGCATGAATGCATTAGTATTATATAAGTCGTTGTATTATGTTAAAAGTGTCCATTAACAAAGATGTAAAGTGAAGTATTATTGTGTACACAGATATAAGTATTAGAATGCATTTTATGTTGTTGAGTTGGGCTATGGTCCCTATTCATGAGTTGTGTTTGAGATGGGTTTAGCAGTAATATTCATAGTGAGAAAGTCGAAGGTTCAGGGGATAGGCTGCGCCTCTTATCAAACAGCTGGTTGAATCATAAGCATCTTTCATTTAGATGCTCCTTGAAAATATTCATGCCATGAAACTTATCATTTTAATTTGTGCACGAGTATTTTTCAACTAAAATCAACCGAGAATGACAATAAAAACTGGCAAGACGACAGTATATCCAATTAAAACACACAGGTACTTGCATTAGTAGTAACTAACCATATTCACAAGCTTGTTTAGAAGGTTATCATGCTTAGGCTCCCAAGGAGTCCCTAATCAAGCTAGCAAGGCTCTTCCTAAAGTAATTCTTTATAGTCTGATTATTAACAATGCACAATGCAGCAGTAGGTCAGCAAAGTACACCCACAAATATCCCCAATCTGAACTCTGGTTTACAGTTTTCTTGAAATGATTGTACCAAAGCATATTTAGAAAATGATTACTACAAGAATGAAATTCCCAAACCTTCCACACCATGCATCCACATAATTGCCGACATTCGTAACTAGTCTTGAGTTTCACTATCAATCAACAGAACAAAACAAAAATGCTCTCTGAGCCAGTAATAAATTGCGAGAAATAGACAATACTGAACCAACAAAACCCTAGCAGTTCTGTTGCAAACTGCATATCAGCTAATACTTTCACCAGGCATTCTAATAACAAATTCCAGTATCAATAATACCCATTGACCAAAAGTCTATCGAAATAACAGTAATCAACAAAATAGGTGGGGTCATGCTTCATCACTTAACCTACTAAAATTAGGTTATTCACCCCAACTTAATAAGAACATATATGTATCATTCTCCTGCATATGTTGTCTGGAGGATTATTTCATAAAAGCTATTGCATCTACCTAAAGAGAAGGACGGTTACACAGCTGCAACAAACTGTTTGCATGATCACAGGGCATATTTCAGCCTGACCTTCTATAGACACTATAAGCCACTGCAATAGTTGCCACTGCTCCAACTACAGCAGCAGCTGTAAGGACATCCCTTTGTTCAAATGATCCTAGCCAGGTTGACAATCCGCCTAGACCCTTGGTTTCTTTCTGTTGCTTGTCTCCAGTTACATCTGAACTTCCATCCCTACAACATGAAAAGCCATTGGCACCCTGGCAACAGCCCCCAGAAGCATTTTTCTTGGTGACCTGAGTGTTGCCATCCTCATGCTTCTGGCTCTCTGGTTCCTCTTTTCCATTTGGAAGTTTCTGTTCATTCACTTTCTCAACTTCTTCAGCAGATGCCCCCAATTGGCCTCTGCAGATAATTATTGTTAATTTTATGCTCTTCAAACATGCTCAATAATGCTAAACATGAGAAAGTAATACCAACTTATACAGAAACACAATGCTTCCAAGTAAATGCATATGTAACACAATTTATGCAATTACGCTTTCTAAAGGTCCATTGTACATACACAGCTAAAATATGTGACAGCAAAAACTGATCTGATTATTCTATACACTCAAGATGAGATGCAAATAAAAAAACATTTAATCAGCATTAATGACTGCAAATACCTATGAGAAATTGAGTACAACAATCTATTTTATTGAAATGAAGTAAAGCGTAGTCTTCATCACCAATGCAATATATAACTAACAAAATAAGATGCACAATACTAAAGGAGAAATCAATGAATAAAAAATCTCATTACTACAGTTGACTCACAAGCAAACTTAACAAGTAAGACTATGAAAGAGGACCAGGCATAAAATGAAAAGAAGAGACATTACAGCATTAACAACAAAATATAGACAGGGATGGAGTGAGAGAGAGAACAAATTTCCTTATGTATAAACATCTAAATGCACAAATATATCCTACCCCCAATTCCCATTCATTAGCGCTATAGACTATAGTCAATAAACAAAGTTTAAAGACATTTGGTAACATCCACTTCAGAGAACAAGGCATAACCATTTAACACAATTTGCAATCCAGCACCTCAGTTCGGTCGTAACTCAGCATCAACCAAAACAAAATTCCATGAAGGCATAAAAGGTATAACACAAACCTCCAAAGTCTTTCAACTATTTCACCCTTTGCAATATGCTGATCCAGTATTGCAGGCACATCATCAGGAGTAACATATCCATACCTGCAATCCAATAGCAAGAACAATCAAAGCTCTAAACAACCCAAATCTATTGAATTTGCGGCTAATATTACTTTTGACAAGACGAGACAAGGATGCAGATCTCACCAGTGACCCATAATCTTTCCTTCTGAATCAGGACTATATATGACCAAGTTTCCAGCATATTTGTGTCCCCCAATGTGAGAGCAAGGCCTAACAAAGATCTGATCTTTCAGTCCTCGTGAATCAATCTCCTCATTGAGTTTTTCAATGAGAGCTGGACCACAGACACCACATCTCTTATCACGACTACCATGGGCGCACACAAACACATACGAACCAGTCAGAACTTCCTGGAGTCCTGAAGCCCATGGTTTTCCATTAACAAGCACATCATCGACAAAGCTATCCACATTCGACTCCTTCAAGCCCCTGTTATGTAATTGCAAATATAACTCAATCTCAGCATCAACAATTGATTAATGCATATATCTCTTCTCAACTTTTATAGGTTCTATCCAATCCTAGATATGAAGTACAATCTCTTGCTAAAACCAGACATTTCTAATATTAATTTTACAAATAAAAAACATAATGCTTGTAAAACTTCTCATAGAAATCTAAAGCTCAAATGAAATGGCATCTCACTTGTATTTAATCATTTCAGGGAAAATCAAGACATCTCCATCAGTCCCTTCGCCTCCTCCTCCACATCGTCGTTAACGTCTATCAAATCACAGCCGTTAAACAATCAGTCGCATATTTAAACCTAAAAACGAAAACAACAGCTAAAGAAAAAAGAAACCTTGACGGTTATGTCGTCTTTGCGAGTTTTTTGAGCGGAGGCAAGGAGCTTTGGGAGGGGATCGGTGTCGGAATTTTCGACGTGTGATAGCCACGCATCGGGTCCTTTGAAGCAGAGGAACACGTGGCGGCCGTATGGTTTGACGGTACCCGCCAGTTTGTCCTTGTACATCTCCTCTCGCGTGAACCCGTACTTGGCCTCGTCTTCGGCTGCGATCGTCGACATGGTGTTGGTGCACGTAATTCGGGTTCGGGTCGGGTGGAGTGCGTGGAAGAGAATGGTAAGTTTTGCGGGAGATGAGACTTGGAGATTGTGATGGGGAGGTGAAGTTATGAGAATGCGAGCGGGGTGCGCAATGCGCATAAGGTGGCGGGAGTTTCTTTTTTCGGGGTATGCGTTTGGTGGGCACTGGGCAGATCATGATAAAAAAAGCGCAGTTGGAGAGTGGGTGCACGCGCTCGGTTTTATAAATTAGCAATTAATCCCATTAAAATTTCATAAAATTTGATCAAAATATCACATCTATAATTATTATTACGGTTGAGCCATAACCTCAAAAAGGAATACAATGGAAACCCCGCCACCAAACCACTCATTCTGAGCCGCGGCGCAGGTAAAACCACCGGCTATCACAGGCTCTTACAAGAAGTGCACCCCTTGGATTCGAACCCAGAACCTCAAGGTGAGATCCTGAACCCTACACCACCAAGCCACACCCCTTGGGGACGGAATACAAACTTCCATATGATAAAAACCAAAGTCATAAATTTTGTATAATAATTATTTCCACTGATGGTCTTCGACAAAGTTCTTCTTTACCAAAGAGCTTGACATGATCATTGGATTGCATATCAATCCTATCAAATGCTAACCATGCAAACAAATTCAATAATAAAATGTAAGATCTTGAATATTTTTCAATTAAACAAATGAAAAAACATTGTATTAATAAATTTTCAAATGTTATTAATAGTTAATAAAAAAAATTTAAATAATAAATTAAGAATTATTAATTAATATGAAACAATGTATCATTAAATTCATTGAATTTTACAAGTTCTATTAATAATTAATTAATAAATGATAAATTAAGAATTAGCAATTAATAAATTTAGTAATTAATAATTTAATAAACTATTAATAATTTCATAAACCAATGAGAGTTCATCATTTCCCTTGGATTAAGGGGAGAGCTTTAATAGGTTTTGTTTTATAGTAGTATATAGATTAGGCTAATTTATTATTGGATGTGAGTAGAGAATGAAGTTGATTGAAAAAAATAAATTATCTTAAATTATCTTATTTGATTTTTAGACATGGATAATGAATTTGAGTTTTATTGATGAACGGTCAATAAATATATATTTATTATCCCTTTATCTTATATTTTGTGGGTTATTTCAAGCTTTATGAACGTTTTGATTTATTTTGAGTATGTTTTGTAGGTTCGGGTCATAATACGACAAATTGGACTTATTGAGTGAAAAATCAATAAAATTGGAGCTCAAACGGGTCGTCTTCTATGGTATAGAGTGTGCATCGCGATGCAGTATAGTGTATTTTCGAGACAGAACTTCAACTTTATTGCCCGTCGTGATGTTGCGCAGAAGCATCTTGAATCCAAGCCCTCCCATTAGAATTTAGATGTAGCAAGATTCGGATCCCAATTTTTCAAAATTTTTCATTATAATTATAATAAATATTAGATATTAAATATCTGTACGGAAATAGTTTGGGACATATTAAAAATGATTGCATATCCGACCAGCGTTGCTACCTTTAATTTACTTTTTCTATTTTCCTTTTTTTGAAAGATTGCTATCCTTACTCTAGTTGTCTATTAAATACAATTTTCCCGTGATAGTTCAAGTTCGGGCAAGTCTAAACCTAATACGATAGCAACGGCCGCATCTGATTATAATAACTGCCGTTCATCTCCCCTCAGATTGGAGTAAATCTTTGATGCAACAGTGGTATGGATGACGTGGTACCACTAACCAATTAAAAATAATATGTTTAATTTTCTTCCTATTTTTTAGTTGTTTTTTGACTTCTTAGCACGCGTGGCAAAAGATGATTGACTTGTTGCATGGATGACATGGTACCACTGTTGCACCAAAGATTTTCTCGATTGATTGGGCTTTGGAGGAAGCAGATATTTCGTGTGGATCCCACGTGGACAGCCTTATGTTGCTCCTTGAGATCCGGAGCGTGGAGGAAGCAAGCGCGTGCGACCAGATTCAATTCAATATTCAACTAAAAGGAGGAACCGTGTGGAGAAATCAGATATCCCCATAAATATAATAAAAAAAATTCAACTAACTGAATTAGTTGACGTGGTACATTACAGTTTGGACATTCAAGTTATATATATATATATATATATGGCATAACCCATAATTAGCTAACTGAATTTTTATCCGACATCTCAATAGTACCTAGAATAATGATATTTGTTTAATTTAAGGTGTGTAACAAACATGCTTAGATCAACAAATAATGATATTTGTTGATAATTTAAATATCATGAATTTGTGTTTAATATGTTGCGTCACCTTCTCACCTTGAGGTTCTGGGTTCGAATCTAAGGGGTGCAACTTATTGTAAGAGCCTGGGGCACCGGGGGTTTTACCTGCGCCGGGGCCCAGAATGGGTGGTTTGGTGGCGGGGTTTCCAACGATTTCAAAAAAAAAAAAAAATGTTGCGTCACCTTTATTCTAAAATTATTTATTAAAAATTAGATATGATTGTGTTTTACTATTATTTTTTTAATATTGAAAATTTATTTTTTTTAGTAGTGTTGATTAATGTTCAAATGAAATTAAATAGACCATTTGTAATTTTTTCAAGACATGATTGTGTTGATGATGGTTTATGTAGTTATAAAGAGTTTTTAACATCATTTTTGAGAGTTATGTAGGCTTATAGGTAAAATATTGAAGTTCATGGGGCTAATGAGATGTATTATAAAAGTCCAGGGGGTCAAATATATGTTATGTTATATTTGACATTTGCACTGTTAGCTGTCACGTCATCAACTCCTAACGGAAAAATCTGACGTGGACGGTAAACGGAACGGCGTTACACTAAATGGGTTTGTTACACCGTTTTTAAAAGTTCAGTGGGCTAAAGGGTGAAAATAAAAGTTTAGTGGGCTATTGAGATGTCGGATAAAAGTTCAGTGGGCTAATTATGGGTTCTGCCATATATATATATATATTAATCAACAGTTGCCGAATCATCTGATTTAAGTCAAGCCACGCAAATCAGGGATCTTTCGTCTTGCATATGAATATCAATAAATTAAGTGTTATTTATATTTTATCATAAAATTATAATTTAATATTATGAATTTTGAAATATTATACTTATTATTTAACTTATGAAATAATAATATTGTTGATGGTATTTTCAGGTCCTATGATATTTAAGCAGTACGGCAGGGGTAAAAAGGTAATTCCCTTCTTGGTCAAGATCATTAATACCGACCCGACCACATGAGTGAGGGGCCGAGCACTTTACGATCGGTAAACCGACCACGTAAGATCAGATGACCAGACATTATCAGATCGAAAGCAGCATTCTCAGTTCAAAAGACCATCGTGACCGACCTCATGAAGACCGAGAAAATGACGAGATATGCTCCAGAAGATAAGACATCCTATTTTTACGGATAAGAAGATAAGTTATCCTACTTTCATTGGGAAATGTTGATAAGTCAGTATCATAATAGGATATGGGAAGTGAATGTAGTTTCGACTAGGAATTCTTATGGGAAAAAGAAAATTGTTTCTTTACTATTATAAATAGGAGGGGAAAGCGTGCTTGTAGGTAGATTATTGAGAGCGTTGAGAGTTGAGAAGAGAACAATAGAGAATTAGACTTGTAAACACAAAACAGATCAGATAAACATATTTTGGTAATAAAACACCGTCAGTTCTGTGCCCGTGGATGTAGGCTGGATCTGATCCGCCGAACCGTGTTAAATCTCTTTGTTGATTGGTGTATTTATCTATCTTTTGCCAAATTTGTTTTTGGTTTCCCATAAACAAAACAAATTTACAGTTGGAGGAGGATTGTCTCGGGAGTAAAAAAAACTCTTATTGTCCCTGAGACCGAAATCAACCGTCAACAAATATTTTTTATATATTTAATTTAAAAATTAAAATAGGGCTTGAGTCCTGCCCATTTACCATTCAATTTAACTAAGGAATTTGAAAGACGTAATTGTAGAAAGAGAGAACAATGCACCCATGGAATTGAGAGAGAGATGAGGAGAAAAATAATTTTGTGATTTTAAAAATTAAAAATTATAATAACAAAAATTATTTTGGTGTTAATAAAAAATTATTGAGTTTAAATAACACATTCACCCTTACCGAAGTTTATGTATATTCTCATGGCGTGTACAAAATAAAAAAAGATCTGGATGATGCGAACGCCCCGGCGGCATGGCCCATGCTGAAGCGATGACGCATGCTCTTACGTATAAACAGTATGTGTGGTACCCTTATCACGGTTCGATTCCGGAATAGGACCGGCAGTTTGCAATTCTATAGAATGAAGAATCGCAACCGAATCGTACATTGTATAATTCGATTTTCGGAAGAATCAGTTCTATCAATTTATATAAAATTAGTTAAATTTTCTTATTTTTATATTAAAATAAGAGTATTTTAAATAATATTTTCCCTATTATAACTACAGGCAATTTGTATAAGACATAGACAAACGAGGATCATTGACAGATAAACGTCGACCCCCATACATGTATATTATTAAGTTTCTCTGGTTCGGTTCCCTGATTTGGTTCTCCGATTCGGTTCGCGGTTACGATTCAACCCTCGGTTTCGGTTCAGAAATTTTGAAAAAATGAAATCGAACCAGGTCTTCGATGATTCAGGTTTGATTAAGAACCACCGAACCGTTGACCAATTCAGTTCCGATTCTGACTCAGTTCGATTTCGGTCCAATTCGCGGTTCAGAACATAACCAAGACCATATGTGGGCCTTGCTTTATAACAAACCCTAGTAACCCATTCCGATCAAACTTCCTCAAGTACGGACTAAATGGAAATTTTTGGTGGTAATTTTCGACTTAGTGGAACAACAAATTGGAGGCCGTAATGAGTTGCGATTTTATTATTAATAAATTATCAATTATCATATTAATATGATAGTATTTACTGGTAAAATTATTTTAAAAAAATTAATTAATTAATTTTTAAGTGAAGGGGTTAAGGAAATGGCTCTCTTATAATAAAAATCTTCAAGTGAAGTTGTCCCATTGGCGTAGTTGAATCAGATTCGAGTATTAGGCAACATAATTGGGTTTGGTTTATAAGAGCATCTCCAACTCACAACAATATTTTGGTGTAATTTTTGTATTAAATGGTGTAATTTTTAGATTAAATAGTATTTTTATTTCCAATTCATTACATCAAATATTACATTAAAAAGAATACTTCCTAAAATATTCTTTATATACTATTTATTTATTAATTATCAATAATTATTATTTCATCCCTTATTTAATATAACATTACAATAATGTATTATATTTTATTATACATAAATAATTATTATTTTACCCCTTAATTAATATAATAATGTAAAATATTTATTATTTAAAATTATTTAATTAAAATATTACATTTATTAAAGAGTTAAGCAATCATTATATCATGTAATGCACGTTTACTCCAAAAATAAGTCGGTCCTACCACAATTGCAAACTGTGCTTGAAGAATCCCAAAAGCTCGTTCAATGTCTTTTTTGCATCCTTATTTCATTGTAAATAATTTTTTTTGGACCACCTGGATCGTGGATAGTTTGTACAAGCATGATGGAGCAATACCCTCAGCGGGATTTGCTAAAAAATGGGATGGCTCCAAAACATTAATATCATTATTGGATCCTGGCAAACCAAAATATATATGCCATATCCAAAGTTCATAATCTACAACGTTTATAGAATAATAGTTGGTGATCCACTACGACCTCCATATTGACTTACCAATTAGATATTGGATGTTTGATTTACAATTAAATATTAGCTATATTTATAACGAAAATAATTGAGATTGATTATTTTAGACCTACAAATTTAATGGCTAAAATTACATAATCTCTCAACTACCAAACTAACGGTCAAGATTGATTATTTCATACCTACCAATTTAATGGCTCAGATTGCATAATCTCCCAACAACAAAATTAATGGTTGAGATTGATTCTTTCCTTACACAAGTTTTTATACTATGAACAATAAAGAATTATGAAAAAAGATCCCAACAAATTGGAAGATTATTTTACAAAACAATTATTTTATTTTCTACTTTATTAATATAAATAATAATTAACCTTAACAAATATATATACATATATAATAAATTCATTAACTAATAAATAGATATAATTAAAACATATTAGATTATATAAGGTATAATTGTGATTAAATAAAGATATAATTATAAATAACTTAAATGATAGAGGGTCATAATATAATTATATAAAATTAAAGGGGGCAAAAAAATAATAACTTGCGTTAAAAAGCTACCGGGCGCCATTTTGAAAAAAAAAACGAGAGCAAATTCATATCCATTTCATTGCATTTGCACTTTCCATTTGAGTGATGTTTATCATAACTTGCAAAGAAGCAGTTACATGTCCATTTAATCCAAGGAGCTAAAAGTTAGTGTCCCACTTGCAATGGAGAAGGAACCATTGAAGCACAATACAAATGAGATTACAAGGCCAATTCTGGTTAAAAGGAAAACACAAAAATCAGAAGAAATCAATCTCTAAATAATTACCAGAAGGTTTGATATCTAAACCTGGCATATTGTTACTCGTCGTCAGTGTTTTTGGCACTTCAGTTCTCAGAGGCAAATCCATTGTAACTTGTTTTTGTTTTGGCACCTCTGGTGGATTCGTGCAACGAATGAGTGCCCAATTCACACTTTGAAAGAATGGATGCTGTTTAACTTCAGTAGCACCACGCCTATAGGCAAGGCGGTGCTGTGGTTCTTTTACAAGTAAACCTCTAATCAAGTCCCTGGCAGCAAAACTAACCGATGGTGATTCTGGAAATCTTAGTGGCTGGCCAACCACATTAAAAAGAGTAGCACGATTCCCTGCACCCTTGAAAGGAGTTTTACCAAACAAAAGCTCATAGAGAAATATACCAAATGTCCACCAATCTACAGCACTACCATGGCCGTCACCTTTAATGATTTCAGGTGCTAAGTACTCGTGTGTACCAACAAATGACATTGACCGAGCACTTGTGGGTTCAGCAATGAGCTCAGGGAGAGGGGTCACTTGATTATGTATTTCATTCCTTGGTCTGGTCTTCTTGTCTTTCTTAGGCTGACCCTTCAAGAAGCGCGGTGCAAAACATGCAGGCCGGATGCAATCTGGCTGCAATACACAAGTTGGTTCAATGCAAGCAGGTTGAACACAGTATGATGAATTCTTTGACTCCAAGCTGGAGTTTGAGGATTTGACCAGGGTCGGGCAGACAGCACATCTTAGAGAGAGGTCAAAATCAGAAAGCATAATATGCCCATCTTCCCTTACTAGTACATTCTCCGGCTTAAGGTCTCTGTAGATGATCCCAAGCATGTGCAAATACTCCAAAGCAAGAAGAACTTCAGCCACATAAACCTGAAAAGTAAAAGTGGAAATCAGTGAAAAATAATAACACAGAGGTACATTCTCAGCCTGGTCATCCTCATGGTTAGTTTTAATAAAACTGTACAAGCATCATAATAGAAACTGATTCAAGATGCACTAGGGCAACAGGTAAATAAAGAAAATGGAAAGAAAAAAATATAGAAATGGAATTTTTAATTGACTTTCATTAAAAAGTACATGAATGAAATGGCCCTAATGCAATTGGGATATTTGTCGGACTTTGATGATTAACAGTAAATGGATGAAATAACACTCAAGGGGAAAATCAAGCACAAAGAGTGAAAGATATACTTGATGCATATAGACAAGCCTGCATGAATGTGATGCCACTAAGTAACAAACTGAATAAACATCATCGAAGAAGCCAAGAAGCTTTGTTATTGAAGTCTAGAAAGCTTGAGAAAATAAGACTTGCTTAAACTTATAAAATACTGAGGAAAACTTGATTCACTGGGGCCTAGGTATCAAAGAGTTGAAAAATGGCCAAGATAGTTTGAAGGAAAGAAGGGGAATGCAAGAAAAGCAGTTAATAAATACATTTAAATTTTTTCAGGGCACAAGTGCATAAGGAGAGTTAATTGATACTACAATGCAAGAAGAGCAGTTAATAAAAACATTTACATTTTTTTCAGGGCCAAAGTGCACAAGGAGAGTTAATTGATACTACAATGCAAGAAAAGCAGTTAATAAATACATTTAAACTTTTTTCCGGGCCAAATTGCACAAGGAGAGTTAATTGATACTACAAGTTCAAGAAAAAGATGCTGGAATGATATTCACACGCTTACACTCAAAACCTTAATTTTTAATGCATTGACTTAACCATCAGAACAAATAGCTACAAGGATAAAAGAATTTCTAACCTAGCAGCATGCTCTGAGAAATACTTCCCTGGCTGTCTTTGCCTTAGTGCATGCAAATCTCCCCCAGGGCAAAACTCCATCACCAAACATGAGAACTTGTCAGTCTCAAAGTGTGTATACAAAGTTGGTAGAAATGGATGATCCAGAGATTGCAGTATTTCTCTCTCTGTCTGAGATCTCAGAAGCTTCTTCCTACTTGCCAAAGCGGATTTATCCATAACCTTCATGGCAAAAAAAGTTTTAGTGCCCATCAACTCCGATAGATATACACTGCCTATATCTCCACATCCTAGTCTCTTCAACAATTTGAACTGATTCAAACCTAACGCCCCCGTATGAGTTCGGACGGCTTGAATTGCTTCCCATCTTATATCGTTTGCCTTATGGGGCTTGTAAATGGCACCACTTAAACTACTGGATCTGCTTTCATCGCTAACATCACTGCCAGTGCTACTTCTATACATACTTGTGTTTCTGCTCTCAACAAGATCACACGACTGACTCACTTCGCCAGTTTCAGCAGACTTCCCTATGCTACTTCTGCATTCACTGACTTCTGTGTTGGTGAAACTTTCTTTGGCTTCTGTATACATAGTGGCAGTATACATACTATTTGAAGGACTTGGACAAAAGCTTATTTCTGATTGAGATGCTAAGTAGTTCTCCAATTGCCCAACACCTCCTTTACAAGAGCCTGAGGCAATATTTTCAGATTCCAATGAGCTGCTTGAATTCTTATTCTCAGGATCATAAACCAGATCCTTGACACAGGATTCCACTGTTGACACCATTTTCTGAGGAGAAATTTTCGCAGATTTATCAAGGACGTTAACTGTGCCCAAATATTTGAGTTTCCCCTTGCTCAAATCATAGAAGGTTTTTGCGGTGGTTGGTAATTCCTCACACTGCGTATGATCTTGGACCATTTTCTGGACATTCTTTGCATTGCAGATCGACTTCACACCAGGATTTTGGGCACTTGCATAGGATGTGGTGAGATACCCTTCATTACTAGACTGTTTCGGAGATGAAGGTCGAGAGGAACCAGGAGTTCTTGATCTACAAGGATGTTTTCTGGTTAATGCAGATGCTGAAATTTCAGTCTTCAATGAATCAACAGCATTAGCAAGTGACTCCATTGAACAACTCAATACCACTGCAAAACCAGAAATCTCCAAGTAAGCAAAATCATTACCTTCATTTTAGCTATCAATGGCATTTATTACATAATTTTCATCTTAAATATCATTCCAAACATTGATTAGTTTAAATTAATAACTGTTACAATAGCTAAACCTATTTGCATCAAACAAACAAAAAACTTGGTATGCAAATTCAAACAAATAAAATTTCAAAAGGAATCTACCAAATCCCATTAGAGATACAATCACTAATAATCCATAAAATTAATTAACACAAAAATAACAAACCGCAAATTAGAATCAACTTAAATCCTAAAAAGTCGCAAAAATCCCATAGAACCAAAAAAATCTCATTGCCTTGCGAATTAAAAGTAGTAATAAACAAGTTTCCTCAAAAGCCCAAATGCTCAGTTGGTTGCCAAGAAAATGCATAAAAAGAAAAAGAAACTAAAAGAACACAAAAAAACTCAACTTTGTATTCTTTTCATACTAATTATAAGCAATCCAAACGAAAAAATAAGACAAAAGAATCTTTAAAGAATGAGCAACAAAAGAAAGAAAGAAAGAAAAATAATACCTGATCATAAAAGAGAGAAAAGAATAACAATGCAGAGCAAGCAACCTGTCATGAATTAAAAAGACCCAGAAACGAAAAAGTGCTGCTGCTTCACAAGAGAAAGTGAAGCAACTTTTGTTATTTTGTTTATACGAAAGTGTGTATTCAGATCCGATCGAAATGAGAGAGGATAATAGGATAATAACAAATCATAATAAAAAGAAAAAAAAAAAAGAGTTAGTTTTTGGTTAGTGAATTTTGTTTTGTTTTTTTTTTTTCCTGTTATTTTTTCGTCGTTTTATGAAGTTGGTGGTGGTGGTGGTGAAGATGAATGATTATTTGAATTTTTTTTTTTTTTTTTAAAAGCAAAACAAAATCCAAATGGTCAAGCAAAGCAAAAGTTTATGATTAAAGCTGTCCTTATTTTTATTTTAAATCTTTAAAATTTGAATTTTTTAATTAAAAAACACTCTTTATTTATAGAAATTAATTATTTAGTCTTGTTTTATTATCACTTATTATAGAAAAAAACACTTCTAAATTTTTTTACTGTTTAGTATTAAGGTTTTAAATTTTATTTTTCTTTAATTATTTTTTATTCATTTTTATTTATTTTTATAGTAATAAAAGATTTGAATTAATTTTCTCCAATTTTACTCGTATCCTCATTATCTTTTAAAAAATTAAAAAAAAAATTGATGTTCACGTGAATAGTAACTTTTTTAATTTAAAAAATAAGGGAGTGTTCGAAGTCAAATATTTTTTAACCTCTTAAGATTTAAATTTTAAACTTAGGCACTGTATTTTGAAAATATTTATTTTTTATTTTAAATACACTTTATCGTTGGAAACCCCGCCGTCAAACCACTTTTATTGTTTAGTATTAAGGTTTTAAATTTTATTTTTCTTTAATTATTTTTATTCATTTTTATTTATTTTTATAAAAGATTTGAATTAATTTTCTCCAATTTTACTCGTATCCTCATTATCTTTTAAAAAATTAAAAAAAATTGATGTTCACATGAATAGTAACTTTTTTAATTTAAAAATAAGGGAGTGTTCGAAGTCAAATATTTTTTAACCTCTTAAGATTTAAATTTTAAACTTAGGCACTGTATTTTGAAAGTATTTATTTTTTTTTATTTTAAATACACTTTATCGTTGGAAACCCCGTCGTCAAACCACCATTTCCGGGCATAAACGGAGTAGGTAAAACCATCAGCTGTCTCAGGCTCTTACAAGAAACGCATTCCCTGGATTCAGCCCTATACCACTAAGTCACGTCCCTTGAGGACTTATTTTAAATACACGCTAAATATAATGGTATGTGAATGAAATCACTTATAGTTAGATTGTGACTATGGGTAAAAAAAAATACACACTCAACCACACTTAATTGACAATCATTATTTGATTATAAGTCAAAAAAAATACCGCCACAATGTGACTGAGATCACAAATTTGATTGAGACACTCTCATGACTAAATTTATCACTCACCCAACAGAAATTTACATTGTGGTTAAAAAACACACTTCTAATTGATAGTTATTGTATGATTGTAGGTAAAAAAAGAAGCGCAATCACAATAAGACAGGAAAAAAAGGAAGCGCAATCACAATAAGACTGAGACACACCCATAATTAAATTATCAGTCACCCAACTGATAGTCACATTGTGACTGTGAGTAAAAAAGCACAGATACGATATGATTGAGGTACACTCATAATTAAATCGTCAGTCATCCAATTGATAATCACTTTGTGACTATAGGTAAAAATGTGAATATGACTCAGTTCTTTGTGACTTAATTAAAATGAAATTATGACCGTACTCATTATAACTGAGGGTCGGAAATATAACTGAAGGTAAGCAATATGATTGAGTCAAATATGACTGGAGTAAAGAAATTTGCTTATCTTCCCCTCTCCTCCCGACACATCCCCCAATTCATTCTCATAATACCCAATTCTCTCTTCCCTTTTATATGCTTTTAAAGTATTTTTTTTTCATCTTCATAATTTTTTAATATATTTATTTTTAACTTTCCCACTTAATTATTTCTTCCTCTCACCGGCTGAAACGCGTTAATTTCTCCTTATTTTTCCCCTTGATTTTTTTTTCTTATTTTACTATTAATTTAATTTTTTAATTATTTAATTTTTTTATTTTAATAATTTTATATTTATATTTATGTTTTTTTTTATAGTTTATTTGTTTAATAAATCTTATATATTTTTTATGCATAATTTTTATTTATTTTGAAAGTAGAGAAATTTACTTTTACTTTATTAAAAGCCGTGTTGATTTTGATTCTGTTTTCCCCTCACTGGCTCAAATGCGTTAATTTCCCCTTATTTTTTTCTTATTTACTTTTAATTTAATTTTTTAATTTTTTAATTTTACTTTATGATTAATTTTTTAATTTTTTTATCTTAAGTATTTTTTTTATTTATATATATAATTTTTTATAGTTTATTTGTTTAATAAATCTTATATTTTTTATGCATATTTTTTTATTTATTTTGAAAGTGGAGAAATTTACTTTTGCTTTATTAAAAGTCGTGTTGATTCTGATTCTGTTTTTTATTTTACTTTATTAAAATTATTTTGTCTTATTTTCTTTCATATAGTAGTGTCTATATCTACTTTTACTTTATTGAAAGTTATTTATTTTATTTGCTTTTACTTCTTATATAAAAAAAAGTAGTTTGTAAGTTCAAAGCTAATATCATTTAGAAGATCATTTGAGCATCTTTTATCTCCTCTTCTCTTTCCATTTAAGCCTATCATTCTCTCTTCTTATAATAAAGTTATCCTTTTAGTAGAACATTATGGATGACTACAACTTGAGTTCATTTTCAAATAGTTGGTCATGTGAGAATAATGTTATAAGTGGGGAGAGCATCTCCAACAATAGTCACGATTATACACCTGAATTTACTACATACTAGGTTAGTTATTATCGTTGTCTTATGTATATTCGTTATTTATTTTGAAAATAGAGAAATTATGCATATTTGTTATTTATATATCTTCGTTATCTTTTTTATATAGATTTTTAAAAGTAGAGAAGATATGATAAATTGAGTAAAAAGAATTTGTCTAGAAAATGGTATTGTGGTAGTGATTAAAAATTCTTCCAATTTAAAAGGCGGAAAGCTGTCAAAGTGCCACTTTATGTGTGAAAGAGGAGGAAAGTACAAACACCATGGTATCTTGTTGATCGGCAATCCATAATAAGGAAAACTGTGACTAAACAATATGAATGCCCATTTGAGTAGTGAGGTATACCAATACTGCCAGACGGTGTTATGTGGGGATTAAGGATTACATATGATTTCCATAACCATCAAGTAGCAGAATATATTGATGGCAATGAGTATTCGTCTAGGCTAAAACCAATAAAGAAATAATTTATGCTCGACATAGCCAACAACACCGTACCTCGTGAAATTCTTAGTATTTTGAAGGAAAAAGACTCGTCAAATACTACGGGAATCAAAAGCATTTACAATACCATTTTCACAAACAAAAAAGCTAAACAGGGTGGTCTAACTTCTATTCAATATGTCTTGGACCAATTAATTAAGAAAAATATCTTCATGATTACCTTATAAATCTAGACACCAATGAAATCAGAGATATTTTTTGGGTTCATCTTAAAAGCCTAAAGCTATCTGCTTACTTTCCGTCTGTATTGATCATTGATGCCACATACAAGACCAATGAGTATCATATTCCACTATTGGAGGTTGTTGGTATCACATCCACAATGCGAATTTACTCGCTTATATTCTCATATCTTAGTAATGAGAGGGCATAATAACTGACATGGGCATTATCAATCTTGAAGAAATGGATGGTTGAGAAGGGACATCATTGCCATCGATATTTGTTCCAGATCGAGATTTGGGGCTCATTAAAGCCATTGAAATATGTTTTCTCATGACACGTCACATTCTTTATATCTGGCACATAAATTAGTGTGTAATGAAGAAATACAGACCTATGTTTGGTAAGTAGTAGAAACACTTTTATTCATCATGACACTCCCTTATTAATACATCAACATAATGGTCTTACCAGCATAAATGAAAGGTGATGCGCGAGGAGTTTAGACAATTCAAGGGTGTTCAAAATTACCTTTGGGAGACATGGTTACACCCTTACAGAGACAAATTTATTTCAGCATGGATTGATACATGTATGCACCTGAGGAGAAATTTAAGTCAAAAATATATTTAATTTATGGTTTTTCTATTTCAATTTTGTTCATTATTGTGTTATTTTTTTTTTAAAAAAAATAATGTATTTTTTTATTATAGGGTGGAGTCTGCACATTCAAGACTGAAGTTATATTTGGGAGATTTCATGTCATCCCTACAAACATCTTTTGAAAAAAAATACACAAGATGTTGAGAATTCAGTTTGGGGATATTGAGAAGTCATTCGAGAAATCTCTGAACATTCCATGTTATACACATTTACATGAAGAGATTTTAAATCAAATAAGGTGTCAGATTTCATTAGAGGCAATAGAGTTAATTTATGCTCAGCTGAAATGCGTTGAGGAAGCATCTTACCAACTAGTCGGCATGTGCAACTGTTCATTTAAAATAATATACGGATTTTCATTCGAGCACGATATTGAATATTACATTCACCTTTTCATTCCAATTCTGATAAAGAGTATTGTCGCACATTAGATGAGGTTATATATGCACGTACATGGGTTCAATTACGAGGGAACATGACCCAATAAGACATCAAACGTTATTGAGATATTAGAGGGGATGGATTCATGTATGCGAGATCATATGATAGATTGGTTTCTTGATATGTCAGATCTATCTCAAAACACAGTTCGAGTCCCTTCGTACAACACAGAACATAAAGGTCGACCTACAGACAGAGATGAGCAAAGCAAACATCGCACACATTCTTATGGAGATACATCCACTTCAGGATCTAGGGTCACTCAACCGACTGTAATGATTTGAGGGAGATGGAGCCGCGAGATGGGGTCCAGTTTCACCGATTTTTGATACCTATATTAAAAAATTACATGTGGCATATCAACGTTATATTTCTCACACTGTTGATGTTCGAGTTGATAGTTATTGTGGATTCAGAGCAATAGCCGCACTAATTGGGTATGGCGAAGAAGCTTGGGGTCAAGTACGATACGACCTTATTGAAGAGATTTAATAAAATAAGGATTTATATTATTGATTTTATCCATTAAACGACTGGGCAGACAATCTATTATACTTACTGCATTTCTTCGAGTCACCGGCACCAAAGGTACATTGGATGGACTCGATGAGTTTAGAAATTGTCATCGCATCAATGTACAATCTTGTACTGCATACATTTGGTGAGAATGTTTGGAGTTGTTATACTCACTTGCCATTAAGTTTTCTTACACTCTCATTACCATGTACCACCCATCCCAACGTGGTGGTGGGAACATTCATCGTACTGAGCTAAAAGATTGGCCACTTGTTATAGGATACTTAATCAATTATGGTACGAAATATTGGGTATATCACCAAGTATGTCAGGGGGAGACTTTGGAGGCAACATAAATTAGAATTTGTGTTTTTATATTTTTAAGTGTAACTTTTTTATATTAATACTTGTACTCTTCTTTTAAAATAATTTTTTCTAACATACAAGAGAATATTTTATATTATATATAAGTAGTGTTATATAAATTAAAAAAGAATTAAAAAAATTAAGTGAATAAATTAACACAAAATAAATAATAATAAATAAGAAATTTATAATATTTATTAAACAAATAAAAAAGAATAGTTATTTAAAGAGAAAAAATATAAATTTAACAAAAATAAAAAATTAATTTATAAAATAAAAATATTTAATTAATGAAATAAAATTAATTAATTAATTAATTACACACACATATATATATAATAGATTTTGGGGGGATGGGTAAAAAATTCATTTGTAGGGGGACAATAGGGGCTGACAGTAACATCCCCAATCCAGAGATGCTACCGGTAGGGAATATGTCGTCCTATCCCCCTCAGCCTCTAATTCTCTGACAACTGCTAATCTCATTTCATATATAAACTCATACATGGGACCATTGCCCAGCTCATCAACGTAAATGCATAACACTTTTCATACTAAGTACTCAATTTTACTATTTATTACAACTCTGACAATGAACACTGATAATGCAATACCTATGTAATCTTTACTATATAACATATATGATACATGACATTTCCTAACACTCACTGATTTGAACTATGTCTATGACTTGACTTGGTGAACCAACTCTCTAGTGACAGCCATCAGTATCCATCCTCACAAGCTCGTCCTCTAGGTAAACATGCAAAACAATGAAACTGGAGTAGGGGTTAGATCGTTTGAATGATCTAAGTGAATGGACAGTTTTAAAAAAAAGTACTAAAATGCTCTTTGTAAATCCATGGTTTCAAAAATCGAATTCCATCTCAAATTATCTTTCGTTATCAGAAAACAACTTTCTTTCTGGAAATCTTTTCTAAAAACTGCTTCTAGTTTGTAACTTTCTGAAATCCTCATAAAACAGTTTCTTATAAAAAAAATTTCTTTAAAACTATCTTTTATGTAAGTCTGTCTCTGAAAATTTGATTCTGAAAATCCATTTCTGAAAAATGTTTCTAAATGTCTGCTGAAAATCTGATGCATGGGGGCGTTACGTATCGTCGTCCCCCCATATGCCTAACTAGAGCCAGAAGTGTAAATATATGATATTGGGGCGTTACATATCGCCGTCCCCCAAAGCACGCCATTATATGTCCCTGAAACTAAGGTCTAGGGGCATTACGTATCGCCATCCCCCTAGCCATGAAATCTGGTGGTCTTAGGGCGTCAAGTATTGTCGTCCCCCAAGCCACAAATTTAGAGCCGGGGTGCATATCTATGCTACCTTCCAGACTCTGAATCTAGGATCTAGGGGCATCTGTCATCCTTAGTCCTGAACTGCGTGTGCACATGATATCTGTAACCGTCAATTCTATATCTGAGTCGAGTTAGATACTGAGGTGTGTTTTTCCCTCATAACTCGAAAGTCATAAAACTTAAGTTCTAAAATCATTCTTTTCTGAAAAATATTTCTCAAAATGTTCTCGTTCAAACACAAGTGAAAGAAATCTTGGCTAACGCCATAAGTGCTCAAAAGTAAGTCTTGATTCAAAATCACATAAGTAAATATAGTTTAAGAGAAGGGTCCACTCACAGATTTGGAGTCCCGCTAACGTTACTTCATTTCGCCCAAGGAGTTTTTAGTTTCTTGAATCAACTTCTTTCTTCTCAATTAGAGCCTCCAAGCTCATTTTTCTTCTTCTTAAACTTGTGGTGGATTGGGTTGCCTTTGATTACCCCTTGATCTTAGTGGAAAAAATGACTTTCCCTTCCTCTTTAATTTCTTCATTCTCCCTCATCTCTTTCACGTTTTCTTATTTTCTTCAAAATATTGAGGATGCTTAAATAGTTCCCCATTTTATATTAGGGGCTATTTGTAATTGGTAAAGTTGGAGAAGAATTAAGAAATTTAGGAAGCTTTGAGATTTTACTAGAATGGTCCTCGAGTACTATTCATTCAAATTTTTGAGTTGCATTATCATCAAGTTTCTTATTCAAATTTGGAAAAATGTTCAACGCGGAAGTTGTAGGTCTAAATTTTAGATTTCCGAAGATATAAAATTAAAAAAAAATCAGAGTTCTTATGAGAAAGTTATGGTCCAAATACCATGGACTGTCCGGTGTAAAATATCGTATAGTTTCGTATCGGGATTTCGAGGAATTTACCGGTTGTCCCCAAAGTCACTTCATGAGTGTGTATATATATTCAAACATAATTTATATTATGTAACACTCATCCCATAATATAACGGTAGTCGAGATTACCGATCGTTATAAATTCTCCCCCCTTAAATATGATTCGTCCTCGAATCTCTTCTGATGCTGAACTGTTTAGGCTCAACTTGGTTTGAAGGTATCTGATCTCTGCTACTCTTATCTTCCTCTATTTGCTTTCCACTATCTTACTCGAGGACTTGGTACTATGACTTCTGGGAATCTCTTACCTCGATATACTCAATTTGATTCTTGTAAATGAATGCTCAATCCTGGGGGTTTGTGTTATATCCTTAGACTTATCGCGGAGGTGTCGCTCTTAATGAAAATTATCCTTCATAAAATTCTATATATTCCTTGTTTCATACTATATAACGTCTTTTAGGGTACACTAGGGATACTCCATTTCTCATTATCTAGTTTTAAGTTCCTTTCGAACTAGTACCTGCATGAATTTCTCCTTTATGTCTGGTACTTCCTGATTGTATGTTACTTAATTGCATATTTAACTTGTAAGGTCCTACCTAAATTTCATGCATCTCACTACCATTCCAATTGATTCATTTCTCATTAGCTCTAATATCTTTTGTTATGGTGACACTAATTTTAAATATCACTTAGGTTTTTTGTTACTCCTCACATTTAAGGTGTCATTATTGTATTTTGTACCACAATCAATGACCCTCGTTTTCCCTTGACTTGAGTATACCTCAGATTTTCAGCTACTCTTTATAATGTAACCACTTTAATGATCTTATAAGGTATATCTTACTAGGTATCTCCTTAGATCCACATACTAGATTTTATTCTAATATTCATCATCGTATTTTAACTAATTATTTTACCCTCTATCTTTTCTCTTTACTAAGCTCACACTGCTTATGAATTCCTTCCTTAGAGTTCTCATTTATCTGACTATCTATGGGCTTAGGACTTCATAATTCTTAGTTAACTTCTTTATGTACTATTGCTGTCAACCGATGGCTCTCATACTTATGATGTTAGTGCTGGGTGATCTTTCTGGCGATCCTTCTTGATTGGCTAAAGAATTTTTGGGACAACGTATCTATGTTGAGTCTGACTGTATGCACCTTTATGCTTAAACTATGTTTTTTTATTATTAATGTTAGCACTGATCATTATGTACTAATTTATATATGTACTCTTTTGCACCTTTTATTTATTTGCTAGTACAAGTTCGGTTACTGTCTTTCACACTGACTATTCTTTCCTTGTCTACTTGCATTCTAGAATACTCCACCTCCAATTATCTCTCAATTTCTATTCTGTCAGGTGTTGTCCCGGTCTCAACAATATTGGTATTCTTAGTTTCCTTGACTTTCTCTAGGTTACACTTAGTCTCTTCTCGAGTCATCCTATATATTATCCTCAACGGTGCATTGTGAAAGGAAAACATACGGGTCACTATCATCCATCTTTCTCCTCTTACTTATATAATAAAATTCCAGTCTTATCCCAACTCTAAAAAGCTTACTATTCCATGGTATCATTGAAAATCTATCTTATCACTATACACTTCTATCATTATTTATCTAGTATCTTGTAGGTATGACTACTATTCTAGACTCACTTGACCACCTTTAACTGACCTAAAATTATTCATGGGTTACTTCTTTGTGGGATTCTTGTTTGGTTTGTATTTTAGATTCAAAGTTATACATATATGTATTTTGAATACATTTATGTTTTCAAAGGGATTGGCGCGCCAATTTGTAATTGATCGAGCGCCAATATAAAAAAAATGCTTAGCGCACTACAGTGCGTGTGCAATGCGGGTGACAGGTGCACTATGCGCAACGCGCACGTTCTGAATCTTCTTTCTCTTCATTTTTGAGCTCCCAAACTTTGATTCGTCCCGAATTTTTTCTTTGGACTTATAATTGAATATAATATCCTA
>SKCR01010949.1:0-91799 GCA_019454045.1 Zanthoxylum bungeanum | reverse complement strand
TAGGGGGTGAATCCGGTAACGCAGCGGAAGCGGTTGAAAATTCAATTTTCAGATTTCAAAAACTTTTTCTCGTATAAATTAAATAAACATATTTATTTAATATTCCAATAATCAAATTATGAAAATAAATTCAATAAAACAATTGTAAGTGAATTTACCGAAATACCCTTGCTTTGTATTTTTGTCCGTTTTAGTCCGAAATTGATCCAATAAATTTGGAATGATTCTAAATCATTTCTAAGATGAACTTATGATGTTCAAAACATCAAAAAAAAAAAACACAAAGCACCAAAAATCCCAATTTCCTATCTTGGCCGAATGCACCATTTGGTGCCAAGTTACCATTTGGTCATCATGCTTCAAAAACTCATCCAAATGAAATCCAATCCAACATGAAACTTGCATGCATCATATAAACACCCAAATTCTCAACATATATGAAAACCCCCAAATTTGGAAGTAGTTAGAAACCCTAATTTTTCAATTTCCACAAATTGGACAAATTAGGCTAATACATTAAATCAAATGTTTCAATCATCAATCTTTATTCCAAGTCAAGTCTCAACACAATGAAACAACTCAAGATCAAATCTAGGTCATTTAAGAGTGGGTCAAAAACTCTAGAATAGCAACATGGTTTCCAAAAACCTAAAAGAATGTTTACAACTACACTAGTTACATACTTCCATCATCATACATGCTTTACAATTTCACCAAAGCTTCCATCAACAAAAACCACAAAGAACAAAGAAAGAAATGACCTAAAGATATCATATATTGAAGCCTAGATCCTAAGGAACAATTTTCTTACTAATAGTAAGTTGGAAAAAACTTACTAAATCAAGCTTCCTTTGGATTTTCTTTCTTTCTCAAGCTTTCTTTAAGTTCCTTCATGGTGCTTTGCTTTTGTGAAATGTGTATTAGGTTAAACTAAATGAAAAAGCAAATGAAAACAATTTATACTTGTCAAATTTTAGCCTTGGCCGAAATTCACATGCATAAAATTCAAGTTTTTTATTTCAATTTTCATTTCAAATGCATTTGGTCAAACTTGCATAAATATCTTATAACTACTTTATTAGATATTTATTTTTGGTCAACAAATGCAACTAATGTCATTTACTTTAATTATCCTAATGTAAGATATTTATATTTTATTAATTTAATCATTTAACAATTAATAATTAATTAATTAATCAAATACAAATAATTAAATATATGTATAATATTACATTAAATATTAAAAACATATATTCATTTAGGAAATAAGTCAAATAACTCATTTTGACTATTAATAATGTGTATTTAAATTAGTCAAGTATTAAATGTAAATACACAATAATTAAGCAAATGACTATCTAGTCTCTTTAGCATGTATCTTGCGTTTAACCATTAAACGACTTTATAAAATAATAAATATTATTTATTAATGTTGCTCTAGTGCTCTACGAGTATGTTTCATTATTGAGACTCTCTAGGTCAGGTTATTCCGTCACGAAATCAAATCATGTCCATAATCTATCCACCCGTAGATTATGACGATCACGGATAATCTCGCTGAACCATACAGGTCGAGGTCATGGCAAATGTATAATTCCTCCGTCACAGGTATCCGGATAAATCCCAGAGATATAGATGTAAACGTCAATCTCTATCTATCGGGATTATCCAGTCGACTATTCTATTAACAATCTTCAAAAAGAATGTTTAGAACTAGCTTCTAAACTTACCACGGGCCCATGGTTTTATCTGATTGCTAATCATATGGACTACCTATGCTCTGGTACACAGAACTGACGGATCCTATCTGATACACATAGGAAACCTGAGGATCTATCTACACCCAACGAACAGGCGAGGTCTGATCAAATAGATCGGTGACGTGACTGCCATTAAGTGTAGAAGATGTCTCATGTGCCACAATGGCATCTCAAGTCTAAGAATCACAAGTGCTACTCAACCAAGAAGATTCTTATTGACGCTGGTGTGCCATCCATTAAGAATCTTCGGTGAGTCGTTCAGTGTTATCCACTATAAACACCAAACACGTCATTACTAGTCTCAGGACTTATGGTTTCATTGAGAAACCATGGAACATTATTCCAGTATACGACAGTACGGTCTGAACGGGTTTACTTACTGCCAAGTAGTTCCAAACCTTGACCAGGAACTGTTGAGATGACATGTCTGATCGATCAATGTCCGTTGCGAGTTTTATCCCTAAAACATAGGAAGCTTCTCCCAGGTCCTTCATGGAGAAATTCTTACAGAGGATATGCTTTAACGCTTTGTAACATACCTAAATCATTCCCAATGATTAGGATGTCATCAACATATAGGACTAAAAATACGACCATGCTCCCACTGGCCTTCTGATACACACAGGATTCTTCCGAATTCTTGAGAAAACCAGACGATCTAATAATCTCATCGAATCGAAGATTCCAACTTCGTGAAGCTTGTTTAAGTCCATAAATGGACTTCTTAAGCTTAATACCATACCCGAGGTTTCGCTGGATGTGAAACCTTCCGGCTGTTCCATATAGATTTCTTCATCAAGAAATCCATTTAGAAAAGCCGTTTTGACATCCATTTGCCAAATCTCGTAGTCATGATACGCAGCTATAGAAAGCAAAATCCGGATAGACTTAAGCATTGCTACCGGCGAAAAAGTTTCATCGTAGTCGACGCCAGGTCGCTGCGTGTAACCTTTTGCTACCAGTCGGGCCTTGTAAGTTTCAACCTTACCGTCAGGCCCGCGCTTCCTTTTGTAAACCCATTTACAACCGATAGGAACAATTCCTTCGGGAAGCGGAATCAAGTCCCAAACTTGATTTTCATGCATTGAGTCTATCTCGGATTTCATGGCACTTTGCCATTTCACGGAGTCGATGTCCAACATCGATTCTCTATAGGTGAAAGGATCTGTCTCTTCAACTAAGAGAACATCCAGACTCTTTTCTTGTATCAAATACAAGCGTTCAGGAGGTCTAGATACCCTTTCCGACCTACGGAGTGTGTGTGTTGAAGGTCCTTCATCTACTTGAACTTCAGGTTCCTCCGTTGGTTCGTTGTTTTCAGGTTGGACTTCATCAAGCTCAACCTGTCTATGATCACCACCTTCTGACAAAAATTCTACTTCTAGAAATTTTGCGAAGCGAGCTACGAACACATTTCGATGCTCGGTATCATAGAACAGATATCCCCTCGTATTCGAGGGATATCCAACAAACCTAAACTTTTGCCCTCGAGGCGAAAGCTTACTTTGCTGAGTTACCCTGACATAGGCAGGACAACCCCAAACCTTAATATAATTAAGATTCGGTCTCCTACCGAACCATATCTGATACGGTGTCGTAGGAACAGCCTTTGAAGGAATCTTATTCAAAAGATGTGCGGCTGTTAAGAGACAGTAACCCCATAAGTAATAGGGCAAATCTGTGAAACTCAACATCGATCGGACCATATCCAATAAAGTCCGATTTCTCCTTTCAGATACACCATTGTGCTGTGGTGTACCTGGAGGAGTATTGAGCGAGAATCCCATTCTCCTTCATATAATCCATGAACTCACCACTCATATATTCGCCGCCTCGATCTGATCGAAGGCATTTAATATATTTACCAGTTTGTTTTTCTACTTCATTTCGGAACTCTTTGAACTTTTCAAAGGTTTCCGATTTATGTCGCATCAAATACACATAACCGTACCGTGACAAATCATCGGTAAAGGTAACGAAGTACGAATAACCACTGTGAGCAGTTTGACTTAGTGGACCACATACATCAGAATGTACGAGTTCCAGTAAGTTGTGGCGGGTGTCCAACACCAGAAAATGGGGCTTGGTCATCTTACCCTGAATACAGGATTCACAAGTTGGATAGGATTCAATGGTAAGATCTGATATCAAACCATTCCTAACCAATTGGGTAAGGCGTTTAACGCCAATGTGACCAAGTCTCATATGCCAAAGTTCAGTATTATTAATTACAGGTAACTACGTTTATTAACTCCAGTATTTAATATATCTTTTGAAGTTTGCAATGTATAATGACCATGCTGGTTTGGACAACTAAGGATCTGAATATTATTTTTATATAAAATAAAGAACTATTCTTAATATTAATACAAAAGCCTTCTGTATCAATACAAAAAGTGATATAATATTAGCGACACATCCTGGTACAAAATGACAGTCATAAAAAAGTGTCCCATTCGGCAATGAGATCTCGCATACTCCCACTGCAACTGCATCCAAAGAGTCTCCACTCCCGAACCGCAACTGCATCTCTCCTGGCTTCAGCCTCCTACTTTCCTTCAGCACCTGCAACGAATTGCAAATGTGAATGGGACAAGCAGAATCTAAAATCCAGCTGGATGTAACGGCTTCACAAGCCAAAGATAAATCAATAACTGGAAAAAAAAAAGTACCTGATGTAGATGCTCTGTCTCTCCTCAGCTGGGCAATGTAATCTGGACAGTTCCCTTCCAGTGCCCGACCTTGCCGCAGTGGTGGCATTTGTCTTCAGAAGCCCTTTTGGGCTTGGCTATCTTCGCCTGCTGTTGAGGACCGAAGGTCCTTCTTCTTCTTCCCTTTCTTCTTCTTTCCCTTGGACATTCCTTGGAAGAAGCAGAAAGAGAAGTAGATCTAGGTGGGCGAGTCGGTACTCCCTTCTTCAGATCCTCTTCTGCCGTGAGCAACATCCTATGTAGCTCCTGGTAGGTGCAGACTGTCCCGTGCATGTTGAAGTACATCACAAACTGGCGGAATGAAGCTGGCAGAGAACCAAGAATGACACTCCTACCGAGAATGTCATTCAGGATGAGATTATGTTGCCTCAATTGATCGATCAAATCGATCATTTGAAGAACATGTGGGCTAACACTTTGCCCCTCATCCAGACGCGCATGGAACAGTTCCATGGCGACCTTGTGAACAATAACCTGTTCCTGGTTCTCGAACGATTGTCTTAATCGCGTTATCATACTATAGGAATCTGATGTTCCATAGTATTGTTGCTTGAGTTTCGGAGAGAGCGAACTAAGGATGTATGATTTAACCCTTAAATCATCATTCTTCCAAGCTTCAAAAACTTGGCGTTCCTCCTCCGAAGCATCCTCACCCACTGCAAGGGGTAAAGGACCCTCAAGAACATAACCCACTTTTCGGAATCGAGGACAATCCTCAAATCCAATTCCCAGTCTGTAAAGTTCTCAGCGCCTTTTAGTTTGTTCGCATCTAACATACGCGCAAACTGGTTTGTGGATTGACCCGCCATCGCAAATCTATCATATAGATCACGAAAAACGGTTAGCAGAAATTAAGCAGTTTCATATAATATCAAAAGCATAAACTAGATCATGGATTTTTAATCTAATATGCCCCTCCCACTAAATCATGCAATACTGTAATCCCAAAACAGAATACAAATATTTAATAATTAAATTAAATATAAATAGTGAAAGGTGGATCCCGTGAATATATTTCAGCTCACAGCAGAGGCACGGTCTCGCCTACGTATATTCATCAGGTAGACAACTCATTTGTCAATCACTCAAAGTGACTCCTAAGTATCCGGTCCTGGCCGTTTCTCGTTGTCGCTGCGAAGGCAGGCCCACAAGGAGACGTACCAAGGTAATACTCGTCAATGATAAACTCAAGTTACTTACGTAATCCTGACAGCTAGGGCACGTTCAGAATTCCGCTTTTACTTGAATTTATCTAGTATCAGATATACATCCGGTATAAATAAATCTTTATCGGCTACACCCTCACAGCAGAGGCACGGTCTCGGATGTAGTCACAAAGAAGTATTCATAAACCGTATTGACAAGACGGACCATATAACATGCATCAAATACATAATTACATTTAAACCTTATTATTAGGGATTTTCCGCTAAGTGTCATACACCCTAAATCTAACCAGTTTAGATCCTAATAAGCATGCATAAGTCAAGAAAACATGATTAAACATTGATTCAATGAAGGCTAATCATTTTAGGTGGCCTAGAATCAGACTCGCTCTGATACCATTTTGAAGGGGTTATTTAGGGGGTGAATCCGGTAACGCAGCGGAAGCGGGTGTGAAAATCCGATTTTCAGATTTCAAAACTTTTCTCGGATTAATTAAATAAACATATTTATTTAATATTCCAATAATCAAATTATGAAAATAAATTCAAAAATCAATTTTAAGTGAATTACCGAAATACCCTTGCTTTGTATTTTGTCCGTTTAGTCCGAAATTGATCCAATCAATTTTGAATGATTCTAAATCATTTCTAAGATGAACTTATGATGTTCAAAACATCAAAACACCAAAGCAACCAAAAACCCAATTTTCCTTATCAAGGCCGAGAGCACCATTTGGTGCCCAATTTGACCATTTGGTCATTTCATGCTTCAAAACTCATCCAAATGAAATCCAATCAACATGAAACTTTGCATGCATCATATACACACCCAAATGCTCAACATATATGAAAACCCCCAAATTTGGAATTAGTTATAAACCCTAATTTTTCAATTTCCACAAATTGGACAAATTAGGCTAATTACATTAAATCAATGTTTCAATCATCAATCTTTCATCCAATTCAAGTCTCAACACAATGAAACAACTCAAGATCAAATCTAGGTCATTTAAGAGTGGGTCAACAACTCTAGAATAGCAACATGGTTTCAAAAACCTTAAAAGAATACATATAACTACAATAGTTAACACTTCCTTCATCATACATGCTTTACATTTCACCAAACTTCCATCAACAAAAACCACAAAGAATAAAGAAAGAAATACCTAAAGATATCATATATTGAAGCCTAGATCCTAAGGAACAATTTCTTACTAATAGTAAGTTGAAAAACTTACTAAAATCAAGCTTCTTTGGATTTCTTTCTTTCTCAAGCTTCTTAAGTTCTTCAATTGGTGTTTTGTTTGTGAAAGTGTATTAGGTTAAGTAAATGAAAAGAAATGAAAACAATTTATACTTGTCACATTTTGCCTTGGCCGAAATTCACAAGCATAAATTCAAAATTTTAATTTCAATTTCATTTAAATGCATTTGGTCAACTTGCATAAATATCTATAAACACTTTATTAGATATTATTTGGTCAACAAATGCAACTAATGTCATTTACTTTAATATCCTAACATAAGATATTTATATTTTAATTAATTTAATCATTTAACAATTAATAATTAATTAATTAATCAAATACAAATATATTAAATATATGTATAATATTTACATTAAATATTAAAAACATATATTCATTTAGGAAAAAGTCAAATAACTCATTTTGACTATTAATTAATGTGTATTTAAATTAATCAAGTATTAAATGTAAATACACAATAATTAAGCAAATGACTATCTAGTCTCTTTAGCATGTATCTTGCGTTTAACCATTAAACGACTTTATAAATAATCAATATTATTTATTAATGTTGCTCTAGTGCTCTACGAGTATGTTTCATTATTGAGACTCTCTAGGTTCAGGTATATCCGTCACGAAATCAAATTTCATGTCCATAATCTATCCACCCGTAGATTATGACGATCACGGATAATCTCGCTGAACCATACAGGTCGAGGTCATGGCAAATGTATAATTCCTCCGTCACAGGTATCCGGATAAATCCCAGAGATATAGATGTAAACGTCAAATCTCTATCGGGATTATCCAGTCGACTATTCTATTAGCAATCTCAAAAAGAATGTTTAGAACTAGCTTCTAAACTTACCACGGGCCCATGGTTTTATCTGATTGCTAATCATATGGACTACCTATGCTCTGGTACACAGAACTGACGGATCCTATCTTGATACACATAGGACACCCTGAGGATCTATCTACACCCAACGAACAGGCGGAGGTCTGATCTAAATAGATCGGTGACGTGACTGCCATCTTAAGTGTAGAAGATGTCTCATGTGCCCACAATGGCATCTCAAGTCTAAGAATCACAAGTGCTACTCAACCCAAGAAGATTCTTATTGACGCTGGTGTACCATCCATTAAGAATCTTCGGTGAGTCGTTCAGTGTTTATCCGCTATAAACACCTACACGTCTATACTAGTCTCCAAGACTTATGGTTCATTGAGAAACCATTGGAATCATATATTCCAGTATACGACATGTACCGGTCTCAACGGGTTTACTATACTGACCAAGTAGTGTAAACCTTGACCAGGAACTGTCTGAGAATGACAACGTCATGATACGACTCAATGTCCGTTGCGACGCTTTTGCAACTGTATCATGACTAATCATTCTAGGGTCATTACGTCTTTACCATATAAAAGATTAGATTATATTATAGAAACTGCATATATTATTACTAATAATAATGTTTTACAGAAGTATTTAACAAAAATACAACCGGGAATTGGCGCTCTGAGCACCAACCCCTAAGTAAACGTCTTCAAGGAAGCATACATGGATGGCAACATACCAACGTACAAAGCTAGGCTTGTGACGGAAAGGTAGTTATCACAATTGTGTTAATAACGGTTTCAACCTTTAACTGTTGCCACGGTAAATCATTTGATGATGATTGTTGATACGCATATTTCATTTATGAAATGTGTCAGTAAAGATCAATCGCTTTCCGAAAAGGAAACCGTTGGAGATGCTTACCAACATCCTGAACATTTTGTATAACCACAAACCAAGGTTTGCGGGTGTTATTCGATCATGTTGGAGTGGAGCAAGCATTAAGGTTCTTGGAACTGTAGTTTGAAATGAATCATAATGGTATGATTTGACTCAAAACGAAATGAGTCTTGTGTATATAGGAGGTTAGTGGGAGCGCACTGACAATGGAAATCCCATAAAACAATTGGTGAAGCTGGCTTTCATAGAAATTCCCGTAGAATTAAGAATTCTGGGGAGTAAACAACATTTATTAAGGATAAAGAGATCTCGGGGAAGATTTGGAGTTGTTAACATCTCTCTGGGAAATTGTACATTTAAAAGTACTTGAATTGGTGTATATACGCTTCGAGCATATGGAGTCACACTCAGGAAATCCAAGTGATGGTCACGTGGATTGAAGTAAAGAACATCTGTTAGTATCTTAGAGAACTAAAGATTGCTGTCTAAAACTATGGAGAGGAGAACTTGAAGTGACTGGATCACTCCGCAAGAAGTTTCCAAAACAGTTAAATAACTGCGTACTATAAAGTTTGAATAACGGGACAGTTGAGCTGGAAATATTCGAGCAAGATACTGTTGCCGAATAAAAACAAATGCGGATTATTGCTGCAGCTGAGGCAGCAATAGAAGCAATTTAGTCGATAATAAATCTAATTAGATTAGATATAGTTCTGTTAGCAGCTGAGCTAGGCGTCAGCACAAGGTAAAGAATTAAAGGTCTCATCGACGATCCAGATATATACTTCTATATTCATCTGATTCGTTCGGATCATACATCGTGGCGATGTGGTGATCGTATAAATCGCGTCAGACGATAATCATGGAAATCCGCTGACGAAAACCTTTTCTCAGCAATTTGAGCGAACCGTACATAGTTCGGGTGTTAGACACTCGAGTGACTGGCTATGTGCCAAGTGGGAAATTGTGGATAATATGACCCATAGCGTCACTATTTGTACAGATCATAGGTGTTGTAAAATTAACTATGTGACAAGGAAATTGCACTCTCATCATTTGTGATTAGATCACCTTAGATATATAAATGAAGAGAGGTCCATATGATTAGTTCCTGGATTGAGAATGATATGAGACAGTATCAGTCCACGAAGGATTAATCATTAAATATCCCTAGTCGTAGTATTATCGAGACTGGATCGATAATGCAGAATAGGCTAGTATTGCACTTTGTGCGCGTTGTGAGGGCACAAAACATAGTTCTCATATATTTGGGTATTGGATACTCATGCAAGTGCGATAGGAGGTTGTGTTCACCGATGGTACGGGAAACAGCTTCGCTCTGGATAGACCCCTCGGAATCCATTGGTATTATGACTATGTGTCTATGGAGTCCGACATCAGGGTAGGTGTGTATGGTCTTAACCTGAGACTTGCACCGCTAATGCTTACGACAATCAATATGCTTTAGTTGAGGTCGTCCAGGACTCTAACCGGTTCTGTGTACGCCAATGCTGGGCATATTGAGAATCGTAGAGTATTGGGTGTGATGTCAAGACGGAAGTATCACTCAGTCATAGTGGAGATGATGTCACGCAGGATACGGTATTAGTGCTCTTAAGTGCTGGCCGGCCATCGGGATATTATGACAAGGTCATGTATATCCGATTATAGGACTAGTTACCAGACATCCGACATGTGCTTCGGACGGGGCAGACACTTATCCAGCCCCAGCCCTAGCACGTGACTATCTGATACTGGGCCGATATACACAATACTTGGTATACTACGCTTGATATAGATCTTAAATATTCTTAGATGAATATGACCGGAGAATTTGGTAGACTTCGTGCTTTGCTAGAAGCCGATCTTGTCTCGTAAATCGGTAGAACGTAGTACTTGGTACGTACGTGATTCGGATACTCGACGATCGTATTTACTGCCGAATTATCCGGGGATCTCATGGGTCGCTTCCCGATAATGCACCGATGACGCATAACTCGCACTCATTATAATCTGGGATTATATAGAAGAGAGAGAGAATTAATCTAGGATTAATTACGGAGATATTTTATCTGGGATAAAATATCATCTAAAGAGAGAGAATGATTAATTTGGAATTAATCGGTAAATTAAATATTCGATATATTAAACGAAATTAGATTTCGACGCGGAATTAAAATTAGATTTAATTCGGGCAAACGAATTAATTAGAATTAATTCGTTAGCGACGTAAATAGTGAATTCGCTAGGCGTAATCATTTAATTACGACGCGACGGAAAATTCGCTAATTGAGAATTAGTGAACCCGAGCCCGAGTGTGATTGCGAGCGCATTCATATTTCGAATTCGAGTGCGGCAACGCAAAGTCACATCAAGCGTCAAATCATTCATCACATCAAACGTCAAATCATTCGTCACATCAATCGTCAAATCAAATGTCACTTTGAGTGATGTGATTGATTGATGTGATTGAGTTGATTGATTGATTGAGTGGTGATTGACACACATCAAGTCACTTTAATAAAGTGAAAATGAATAGTGATGTGTTTTGGTGAAATAGTGTAAGTTGGTAAGACATTTACCTTTTGATTATTTTATATATTATTTGGTAATTGTTTTAATATATTTTCTTGGAAAATATATATAAAGCATTTTTGGAAAATGCTTTGACTAACTTAACACATTTTTCTCTCCATTTTCTCTCTCACATCTCACGCCCAAGAGGGCTCTCTTTTTTTCCATTTCAGCTCACTGCCGTGAGCAATAGGGGAGCAATGAGTGTCTTTTTTGATGCAAAAAACACAAGTGCTAGCACACTTACGAGACTTGTGAAGGGTTAGGGAGGTTCACCTATGAGGCGGGATCCATTCGACGAAGTTTGGAGCTTCAAGATTGGATCCAAAACTGCCCAAAACAGTGAGCAATTCTGCAGCAGTGGGCGTGACCAAGGCAGTGGATTTTTGGCTTCATTCGTTTTTAAATCGTCTCAACCGATCGATGTGAGTATTCTGCTACCTCCGTTGATGTATTCATACATGATTTCATTGCTTGTTTGATCTTGGGACCAAGATAAAACCTAACACGCGGTTCCTTAGCCTGTGCTATAGCCCCGTTATTGTCACAATACAATGGAATGGGCTCAGCTGCTAACGGAACTACTCCTAATCCAATTAGGAATTTTCGGATCCAAACTGCCTTCTTTGCTGCTTCAGCTGTAGCGATATACTCCGCTTCTGTTGTTGAATCGGTAACAGTCTCTTGCTTGGAAGATTTCCAGCTCACTACTCCGTTATTCAAACAAAACACGTACCCAGATTTCGACTTGAAGTCGTCTTTGTCGGTTTGGAAACTTGCATCGGTATACCCAGTTACCTCAAGTTCTCATTCTCCATAGATTAAGAAAGCATCCTTAGTTCGTCTAAGATACTTAAGGATATTCTTAACCGCAATCCAGTGACCTTCACCTGGATCGGCCTGATAGGGACTACACATACTCAAAGCATAGGAGACATCATGTCGTGTACATATTATGGCATACATGATCGATCCGACTGCCGAGGCGAACGGTATCCGAACTCATGTTGTCTCTCTCATCTTGAGTTTTATGACACATTTCCTTAGATAGAGTAACGCCATGTGACACTGGCAACAGTCCTCTATTGGACTGATCCATGTTGAATCGCTTCAACATTTTGTCAATGTACGTGCTCTGGGAGAGTCCAAGCAGCTTTCTAGATCTATCCCGGTAGATCTTTATTCCCAGAATAAAGGCTGCTTCTCCTAGATCTTTCATAGAGAATTTTAATGAAAGCCAAGCTTTCACCGATGTTAACATGGGAATGTCATTGCCCATAAGCAATACATCGTCAACATAAAGGACAATGAAAGTCAGTGCGCTCCCACTAACCTTCTTGTATACACAAGGATCATCTTCGTTTTGAACGAAATCATATTCTTTTATGATCTCATCAAAACGTTGGTTCCAAGAACGTGACGCTTTCTTCAGTCCATAAATGGACCGATTTAACTTGCAAACCTTGTTTGCATGTTTAGGCACGACAAAACCGTCAAGCTGTTCCTTAACCGTCAGACCGTTAAGGAAAGCGGTTTTGACGTCCATCTGCCATATCTCGAAATTGAAATATGCAGCAATAGCAAGCATTATCCGAATGGATTTAATCATAGCAACGGGTGAGAAAGTTTCATCGTAATCGACACCATGTCGTTGATGATACCCTTCGCTACAAGCCTAGCTTTGTACGTTTGTACGTTGCCATCAATGTCGGTCTTCTTCTTGAAGACCCATTTGCATCCAATATGCTTTACGCCTTCTGGTGCATGAACCAGTGTCCAAACTTGGTTGGTGTACATGGAATCCATTTCGGACCTCATGGCATCTTGCCATATACCGGAATTGATACCTTGTATCGCTTCCTCATACGTAGCCGGCTCATCTTCCTCAAAGAGATTGATATCTACATGAGGTGAGATCAGAAACCCATACCTCTCAGGATGTTTTCTGACTCTCTCCGACCTACGTGGTCCTTGTGTAATCGAAGATTGTGGTACAACTTCATCCCTGATGAACTGTTCATGTTCCATTGAGGATTCTATGCCAGGAACAGTATCACTTCGATTTTCATCGAGTTCTACTTTCCCCCGACTTATCACTGCATTTAGGAATTCCTTCTCAAGGAAAACCGCATGTAGAGCAACAAAAAACTTTATTCTCTCGTGGGTGATAGAAGTAATATCCTTTGGTTTCCTTAGGATATCCCACAAAAAGGCATTTATCTGATTTGGGTTCAAGTTTGGTACCTTCCAAACGTTTGACGTATGCCCAGCAACCCCAAATCTTCATGAATGAGAAACCTGGTTTCTTTCCTGTCTATATTTCATATGGAGTCTGTTGAACAGACTTTGACGGAACCTTATTCAAAATAAGTATGCATATCCCCAGAAGGAAATATGTAGCTCAATGCGACTCATCATAGACCTTACCATGTCTAACAAGGTTCGGTTTCTCCGTTCGGACACACCGTTTAATTGCGGTGTTCCGGGAGGAGTCCACTATGAAAGAATACCATATTCTTTCAAGTAGTCAAGAAACTCATTGCTCAAGTATTCGCCACCACGGTCCGACCGTAATGTCTTAATACTTTTACCGGTCTGTTTTTCAACTTCGTGTCGAAACTTTTTGAATTTCTCAAAAGTTTCCGACTTGTGTCTCATGAGATACACATAACCATAACGTGATGCATCATCCGTAAAGGTTACGAAGTATTCATATCGACCTCTAGCCTGGCTAGACATGGGCCCACAAATGTCACTATGAACAAGGGCTAACAGTTCGGTGGCGCGTACACCTTTACCGTTAAAAGGTGATTTAGGCATTTTGCCTAATAAGCAAGATTCGCAGATGTCATATGAATTTGGATCAAATTCGTCCAAGTACCCACTCTTCGAAAGTGTGGATATGCGAGTCTAGTTTATGTGTCCCAAACGACAATGCCACATATAAGTTTCATCTTTATGACTTACTTTAAGCCTTTTATTTTTACATTTTGAGATTGATTTATATTCAAAATATAAAGACCATTATTTGCATCAGCTGTGCAAATTTCTATATCGTTTTTATACATAAAACAACCAGTGTTTCTAAATAAAAAAAGTGTACCCACATTGGGTTAACATAGATACATTATATTCCTAGTCAAACTAGGTACAAAATAACAGTTTGTAAGTTCAAGTACATGCCTCGAGGGCAGTTCTAAAACAAAAGTGCCAACAACCAAAACGACGACTGGAGTCCCATTTCCAACATGCAGGTCAATCTCTCATAACGCCAGTTTCCTGCTAATCCGCAGATCCTACACATCAGTACAAATATGAGTACCACAACCAGAATCAAAAATCCAATTTTTAACACTAGAAGTAGTCATGTTTCTTTCTATAACAAACATACCTGAGGCCGGTGCCTTGCCCTCCTTTATCTCCTTCTGGAGCGCCTTATACTCGCGTCAGTCACGCTTCCAGTGACCCTGCTTGCCGCACTGGAGGCATACATCCTGAGACTTATCCTTTGGCTTCCCAGAAGCCTTTAACGATTTGGCCTTGCCTTTCTTCTTATGCTTCTTCTTCTTCACACCTCCAGTCGCCTTGGGCCAAGCCCTAGGAGACTGAGATGTAGAAGCGAAGTGCGCCTCACGCTTCTTGCCCTTAACAAGCTCCTTTTCTGCCTCGCACAGAGTGGACAATAACTCTCCAAGAGTTTGGTCTTGGTTCAACATGTTATAGTTCATGATGAACCCACTCCAAGTGTCGGGGAGAGACTGTAAGATCAAATCTATTGAAGTATCTCCCTCGAAGACTATGCCCATCTCGCCAAGCTGCTCAATGTCGGCAATCATCTGTGTCACATGTAGTTCAACAGATGTACCCTCCGACATCCGAGCACATAAGAGCTTCTTTTGCAACTCATATCTCTGTGATCTCATATTAGATCGGTGAAGATCGTGCAATTTCGCCAACATATGATAGAGATCCAATCCCTTGTTTTGTCGACGGAATTGCTGAGTCATGGCAGCAAGCATAATAGACTGAGCAGTTGCATTGTCATCGCTATGAGTCTTCCAAAGACCTAGCTCAAGCAACTCATCAGGTTTAGGCTTAGGCCCAAGAGGCCTATCTATGGTGTAGAGCAACCTCTCGGATCCAAGGACTATCCTTAGATTCATTTCCCAGTCGGAAAAGTTCGTGCCGTTGAAGACATTTTCTCCCATGATAATATCTCGGACACTGTTCTTTCTCGTCATTTTAACTGTGATAATCTAATTATCCAATTAACAATGTTTTGGGTACAATCTAACTGTTACAAGAAAAATAAAATTTATATTAGTCCAACTAATAAGATAATTTTGACGAAATAATTTGAAAGCGCATAAAGCTAAGTATTTGAACGAAATTGCAAATTCAATACTAGCCTCCCACTATTTTTTGGCGAGCCTCTAACCCTCTGTTGAGTACTCGGGAAACCTAGTTTCCTACTGGGCTAGGATCCCGTTAAATAACACACAACTTTGACTTTGGCCAACAAGCTGTATGATATTTAACTAGGTAGATCTCGAAGATCAATTGGATCTCATCCAATTCTTAGATCCGGTAGGTGGACCTCCAAGTCCGAAACATATATACAATATATATGCCAATATATCCAATATATTTTCCTAACCTTTTCCTCTGAATCAACTAAGCATTGGCTTTGGCACAACAAGCTTAATGATTCCAGTTAAGCGGGACCCATTGACGTTGGAAAGCTTCGTAATCAATGTCGATGGACAAGAAGTGATCTTGACTTTGGCCAACAAATCACAACTTGGACAAGACACCGATATGGAACAAGCTTTCATGATTCAAACACATCCGCAATTGACAAAGGTCTTGACTTTGGCCAACAAACCAATGCCAATTTTGGATCTTGAGTAAGAATCACTCAATGGAAGGAAATCGCTTAATATGTTTTGAGGGTTTTTCGCTAAATTGGCAACCAATTTATTATCTTTGTTAGGTCTCATCATACACCCTTAAGCATGCATTCTAAAAGCATAATAAGGCGCGGAAAGTAAATTAATAACGATATGCGGATGAATATTTAACAACTTGTTCCTAGAACAAATCACTCCATTTCCTCTCCCCGGCTAGCACTATTCAACTTCTACCCAATTACATAATACAATAATAGAAACCTCATTAACATTGAGGGGAATTAGGTGAGAAGAGAATACAAAGAATCAATAAAGAGAGAAGGCTGGACACGCAGGTCCAATTTATAAATTCTAAATTTACAACAATTTCTAAAATTACCATTTCCCTTCTAATATCCATCTGATATACGCTATTCATTCATCACATCCATGTATTCATTCAAGCATGTTATTCAATAAATCTAATTAAATTAATTAATCTTTGAATATTAGTGATCATCCAATGTTCAAACAATGATTTGATTTACGTGAGTCCAACTCGTTTGTGAATAAGTACTCGAAGTACGAATTCTTGAATTATATCGAACTACTCGTTAAATCTAATTTAATTCGTATTCAATACTAATTCATTTATTTAATTCCAAATTAAATATCTATACTTTTTAATGCGCTTTAACGACTTAGATTCCAAATCTAATCTAAAAGGGTCTCAAAGCCCAATTAACATCCAATGTAGTTTAATTAAAAGTCCAATGGGCATTCAATTGATTTCATAAGGCATGGGCTTTGGTCAATATGGGTCAAACCCAAATACCAAGCCCTGTTGGACAATTATGACCCATAGCGTCACTATTTGTACAGATCATGGTGTTGTTCTACAAATTAACTATGTGACAAAGGAGATTCCTCTCTTATCATTTGTGATTAGATCACCAAGATGTATAAATGATAGGAGGTCCTTATGATTAGTACCTGGATTGAGATGATATGAGACAATATCAATCCACGAAGGTTTAATCATTAAATATCCCTAGTCAGAGTATTATCGAGATTGGACATCGATAATGCGTAAAAGACTAGTATTACACTTGTGCGCGTTGTGAGGGCATAACGACATAGTTCTCATACATTTGGGAATAGGATACTCATGCAAGTGTAGTAGGAGGTTGTGTTTTACCGATGGTACGGGAAACAGCTTCGCTCTGGATAGACCCCTCGGAATTCCATTGGTAGTATGACTATGTGTCTATGGAAGTCTTATATCATGGTAGGTGTATTTGGTCTTAACCTGAGACTTGCACCGCTAATACTTGCGACAATCAATATACTTTGGTTTTGGTCGTCCAGGGCTTTAACAGGTTCTGTGTACACCTCTGCTGGGTATATTGAGAATCATAGTGTGTTGGGTGTGATGTCAAGATGGAAGTATCACTCCAATCATATGGAGATGATGATCGCGCAGGGATACAGAACTGGTTCTCTAAGGGTTGCAACCATCAGGATAATATGACTTGGTTATGATTATCCGATAATAAAGAGACTAGTTGCTCGTGAATCGATATATGCTTCGTACGGGGCAGACACTATACCAGCCCCATGCCTTGCATGTGATCATCCGATACTGGATCGAAATACGCAATACTACATATACTACGCCAGATATAGATCGTTATATTCCTGTAAGGATGTTTCTGGAGAATTGGGTAGGCATGGCGCTTTGCTAGAAGCCAACCTTGTCTTGTAAATCGGTAAAAACGAAGTATTAGGTACTTACGTATTCGGATAGTCCGACGCCCGAATTTACTGCCAACATATCCGGGGATCTCATGGGTCGCTTCCGAAGATTCACCGATGACATATGACTCGAACTTTAATTAATCTGGGATTAATTAGAAGAGAGAGAAAATTAATCTGGGATTAATTGCGGAGATATTTTATTTGGGATAAAATATCATTTAAAGAGGGAACGATTAATTTGGAATTAATCGGTAAATAATATTTTGATATATTATACGAAATTGGATTTCGACGCGGAATTGAAATTAGATTTTAATTCGGACGAACGAATTAATTTAGAATTATTTTGTTAGCGATGTGAATAGTGATTTTTCTAGGCATAATTAATTAATTATGTCGCAATAGAAAATTTATTATTTTGGAATTAGCGAACCCGAGCCCGGGAGTGTTTGCGAGCGCATTCGCATTTCGAATTCAAGTGCGGCTCGCAAGTCACATCAAGCGTCAAATCATTAGTCACATCAAGCGTCAAATCACATGTCACTTTGAGTGATGTGACAAGTTGTCACTTGATTTATTGATGATGGTAGATGGATAAGCTTTTAATGCTTGTACTTTTTGACTTTTTGAAAATCAAAAATTGGTATATGGTGAATTGATTTTAGAAATCAATTATCAAATACATATTTTTCCATCTCTCTCTCATTCTCTCTTCTTCCTCATTCACGCCCAAAGTGGGCTGTTGCTCTTCATTTTCTGGTCACTGCCATGACAGTGAAGGGAGAAACAATGGTGTTTTGTGGCAAAAACATCAAGAGCTAGCACTTAAAGAGACATACGAAGGTGATAGGGAAACCCACCCGTGTGCATGGAATCATTTCATCACAAGCTTGGAGCTTGCATGGAGGACCAAAGCCGAATCTTGGAGAGGGAAAACAGCTCACTGCTGTGACTTGGAGGAGGCAGGAAGTTGATTTTTGTTGTCCACCACATCGCTCAACCGCTAGATGTAAGTATTCCGCAACTTCCTCGTTGTATTCGCACATGTGTTTTATGCTTTATAATCGATCCCCGGGACCGTAGAACTCCGAACAATGGTATCAGAGCGGAGTAAAATCATGAAATTTGATTTATGGCTTAAAATTGGGTAAAATGTATTTGAGCATGATTTTATGAAATTGGATGATTGAGTATGCTTAAATGTGTTTTAATTGAGGATTGATTGGATCAATTTCATGAAATGTTGTTTGGAATAATTTTACCCAAAATTCTTAGCTTGGCCGAGAATGAGCATGCCCTAAATTGTCTTGGAATTTTGTTTTTTTGATTCATTGGATGACTTGAAAATAATTGGGAATGTTGATTTAATGTTGGATTGGATTCAATTGGATTGGATTTAAAATTGGACATAAAATCCCCCTTTTGCCGAGACTAAAGAAGCATGAAAATGGGTTTGATTTTTGTTAAAATGTGCTGGACATGTTTTAATGTTAAACAACATGATTAGTTGTGTAAATTGATGATTTGGAAATGTTGATTTATGTAAATAATTATGCTATACACTTTATGTAATTAAATTGTGAAATTGGATTTTTGGAATTTAATTATTTTGGCTAATTTTGGAAATTGGGCTTAAAAGTTGTAAATGGGCTAATTGCGCTTGGTTGTACCAAGTTAGGTTTAGGCTAAATTGGTTGGATCCAATTGGGCCCAAAACCGCTTCCATAAAGCCCAAATGCGACTAATGGACCTTTAAGTATTTAATTGGGCCTAATGGGCCTAAATTGATTTCAAGGCTTATGGGGTTACTCCTTGATTGGGCTTTGGTTATTGGGTTTGACCCAAATTGACCAAAAGCCCACGCCTTAAAGAAATTAATTAAAAGCCCATTGGACTTTAATTAAATAAACGTTTGACGTTAATCGGGCTTTGAGACCCGTAAAGATTAAATTTGGAATTTAAGTCGTAAAGGTTTATTTATTTTTTTTGGAAAATTACATGTCGTAAAGGTTATTAATAAAGTGTAATATTTAATTTGGAATTAAATGGCGAATTAGCATTAAATACAAATTGAATTGGATTTAATTTTGTAGTTTAATATAATTCAAGAATTCGTACTTTGAGTACTTATTAGCAAAACGAGTTTGACTCACGCAAAATCAAATCGTTGTTTGAACATTGGATAGTCATTAATTATCAGATTAATTAATTTGATTAGATTGATTGATAACATGCTTGTGTGAATACATGGTTGCGATGCATGAATAATGTATATCGGATGGATATTAGATGGGTGTGGCAATTTTGGAAATTATTGTAATAGATTTAGAATTTATTAATTAGACCTGCGTGTCGAGCCTATTACCTCCATACTCTTTGTATTTCTCTTCTCACCTATTCCCCTCAATGTAAATGAGGTTTCTTTAGAAGTGTAGTGTAAAGGGTAGAAGTAATACATGTACTAGCGGGAGAGAGGAAATGGAGAAATTTGATCTAGGATCAATGTGTTAAGTATCCATCCGCATATCATTATTTATTTATTTATACGCGCTTTATTATGTATTTAGAATGCATGTTTAAGGGTGTATGATGATGAGACCTTAACAAAGATAATAAATTGGTTGCCAATTTGCACTCGAAAAACCCTCGTAAAATATTAAGCGTTTTTCCTTCCATTGAGTGATTCTTACTCAAGATCCAAGACTGGCATTGTTTTATTGGCCAAAGTCAAGGCCTTTGTCAGTTGCGGATGTGTTTGAATCATGAGAGCTTTGTTCCATATCAGTGTCTTGTCCAAGTTGTGATTTGTTGACCAAAGTCAAGATCACTTTTTGTCCATCGACATTGATTATGAAGCTTTCCAAGGTCAATGGGTCACGCTTAACTGGGATCACTAAGTTTGTTGTGCCAAAGCCAAGGCTTAGTTGATTCAGAGGAAAAAGGTTAGGCAATATATTGGATATATTGGCATATATAGGATATATGTTTCGGACTTGGATGTCCCCCTACAGGATCTAGGAATTGGATGGGATCCAATTGATCTTAGAGATCTACCTAGTTAATTATCATACAATTTGTTGGCTAAAGTCAAGATTGTGTGATATTTAACGGGATCCTAGCCCACTAGGAAACACGGTTTCCCGAGTACTCGACAGAGGGTTAGAGGCTCGCCGAAAAATAGTGGGAGGCAAGTATTAAATTTACAATATTCGTTTAGTAACTGCCATACGCGCTCATTTAAAATATCACATCAAATAAATTAAATGTTAGTTGGACTAATATTTAGATCGTTGTTTTAATAAACAGTTGGACTTTATTCAAACAATTAATTATAGTTGATTAAATAGTTGGACTATAATAATCATTATAATAAATAGTACCTAAATCATTGATTAAATAGTTGGACTATTAGAATCAAGATAAAATTGAAATATTGACATTTAAAACATAATCCTAGGGAAAATGTATTTAAATGGTTTAATTTTCAAATTGGGAATATAATTCAGGATAGTCCTAAAAACTAATAAGTTACTTTATTTGATAAAATAACATATTAGGCCTAAGCCCGGAGTTAAGCAATAGTAGAGCATAATCTTTGGAAGATTTATGTAATGATACTTTAATGCTTAATCCATTAAACTTGTTAATTAGACTCCTTAATTTCTTAATCAGAACTAAGGATTAGATTCTTAAAGTATGATAAGAAATTGAAGGATCTTCATAGATCTATTAAGATCTTAGAAGTAATCAAATTGCAATAATAAACTCTGGAGAGTTAATGACTTTTCTCAAGGAGACAAAGTCAAAGTTTGCAATAAGGCAAGTAGCGCAAGTCGCACCTTACTTCGATATTCTAGAAGGCCTAGGCTAGGCCAAAGGCTTCTGGAGTGTTGAAAGGGAAAAGGCAAAATCATTATAATCTTCTGGGAAGATAAATGACATATCCCAAAATGTCTGCCTAAATGTGGCAAACGGGATCGCGGGAGCGTAACTGCCGTTTGGACAAAGCAGACATGAAGGAACAAAAGATGAGCAAGGCTCTGACTTCAAATATGTTTGTCATAAATATGGTCACTACTAGTATTGAATTTGGATTTTAAATACTTAATGCGTACATAAATATGTACTGATGTTCAGAATTTGCTATGAGCAGGATACTGACTTCAGATTGAGTTTAATCTGCGAATTGGAAACGGGACGAAAGTCGCTGTTTTAACCATAGATACCTAAGTTTAGGAACTACCCTTGGGTGTGTACCTAATTTTGGAAACTGTTATAATGTAACTAGTTTGACTAGAAACATTATCTCTGTATCAGTGTATAATCCGTTGCGGATGTACCTTTATATTCTAGAACACTAAAGTGTTTATTATATAAATATGATATTGAGATAAACACATTAGATGTGAATAACATAATTTATATTTTGAATATAAATAAATCTCAAACATATAATATGACAAACAATAGCTCAAACTGATTTGATCAGATGAAACATATTGTGGCATTGTTGTCAGGGACACAATTAAACAAGAATCGTATATCCACACTTTCGAAGAGTGGGTTCTATGACTGATTTGATCCTATTCAAATAAAGTCTACGAATCTAGTTTATTGGGCAAAGCGCCTAAAACACTATTTACTTGGTAAAAGTGCAAGTGCCACCGATCTGTTAGCCCTAGTTCATAGTGAAGCAAGTGGGCCCATGTCTAGCTAGGCTAGATGTGGATATGAATATTTCGTGACCTTTTCGGATGTGGCATCGCGTTATGGTTATGTGTTTCTTTTGAAACACAAATCGGAAACTTTAGAGTTTCGACACGAAATAGACGAACAGATCGGCTAAAGTATAAAACCATCACGGTTAGATCATGATGAAAATACTTAAGCAATATATTTCTAATATACTTGAAAGATTATAGTATTCTTTCAATGAGGACTCCTCCCGGAACACGTCAATTTGACGGTGTGTCCGAACTGGATAAACCGAATTTTATTGGACATGATAAGGTTAATCATGAGTTGCTCTGAGCTACCATTTCCTTCAACGGATACACATAAACAGTGTAAAACTTATTTTGAATAAGGTTTCATAAAAATCTGTTTGACAGATTTCATATTAGATATGAACAGGAAAGAGACTGGGTTTTTCATTCCTGAAGATTTGGGATGCTAGTCATATGTTTGGATAATACCAAACTAAAACCCAAATTCGATAAGTGCCCAATTGTAGGTTATCCTAGGGAAACCAAAGTATAGTACTTATACAACTCACAAGAGAACAATTTAATTGTTGCTCACCATGCGGTTTTCCTAAGAGGAATACCGATAAACAGTGGCAAGTGGGAGGACAGTATAACTCGATGAAAAATCGGAGTAATACTATTCAAGGTACCGATTCCTAATGGAACACTAATAGTTCATCAATGATGAAACTATACCAATAATCTTCGAATACACAAGAACCACGTAAGTCGGATAGAGTCAGAAGACAACCTGGGGTATGGGTTTCTGATCTCACCTCATAAAGATGTCAATCTTATTGAGGTATACCAACTGACTACGTATGAGGAAGTGATACAAGGTATCGACTCCCTGTTATGGAAATGTGCCATGAGTCCGAAATGGATCCCATGTATACCAACTATGATTGGACACTAGTTGATGTACCGCAAGGCATTGTGCCTATTGGTACTATATAAGTCTTCAAGGAAGACATACATGGATGGCAACATACCAACGTATAAAGCTAGGCTTTTAGCGGAAAGGTATTGTTATCAACATTGTGTCGATTACGATTCAACCTTTTACCTATTGCCACGGTGAATCCATTTGGATAATGCTTGCTGATGCTGCATGTTTCATTTATGAAATATGACAACTTTACGGGAAAATCACTTTGCTGAAAAGGAAAGTTTTGGAGGATGTTTACAATATCCTGTCAGTTTTGTCGTACCTAAACTAGCAAACAAGGTTTGCAGGTTATTCGATCCATGTTTGGATTGAAGCAAGCATTAAGTTCTTGGAATTATCGTTTTGATGTAATCATAATGGTTTATGATTTAATTCAAAACGAAATGATTCTTGTGTATATAAGAGGATTAGTGGGAGCGCATTGACAATAAATGTCCTATAAAATAATGATAATATGTCATTTCTTGGAAATGATATTCCCATAATAACAATCGGTGAAAGCTTGGCTTTCGAGAAAATTCTTCGTAGAATTCTTGGGAGAATCAACCTTTATTCTAGGAATAAAGATCTATTGGGATAGATTTAAAGTTGTTATCAATCTCCGAGAACTCGCACATTGAAAAATGTACGTGACCTGGTGTCTCATACGCTTTGAGCATATGAAGTCACAATCGGGCCAATCATAGTGCTGGTCACTGGATTGATATTAAGAACATCCATTAGTATCTTAGAGAACTAAGGATGTTGTCTTATACTATGGAGATGGATAACTTGAAGTGACTGGGATCACTGTAGCAAGTTTCCTAACCGATAAAAACGACTATAAGTCGCAAACGGTACTATAAAGTTTGAATAACGGAACAGTGAGCTGGAAATCTTCCAAGCAAGATACTGTTACCGAATAAACAACAAATGCGGGTTATTGCTACAGCTGAGGCAGCAATAGAAGCCATTTGGGTCGAAAATAAATCTAATTAGATTAGATATAGTTCTGTTAGCAGCTGAGCTAGGCTACATTACAGGCTAAAGAATTAATGGTCTCATCAACGATCCAGATACATACTTTGATATTCATCTGATTCGTTCGGATCATACATCGTGGCGATGTGATGATTGAATAAATCGCAGCAGATGATTATCATGCAAATCCGCTGACGAAAGACTTTCTCAGCAGTTTGAGCCAATCGTACATAGTTTGGGTGTAGGACACTCGAGTGACTGGCTATAGGCCAAGTGGGAGATTGTTGGACAATTATGACCCATACCGTCACTATTTGTACAGATCATGGTGTTGTTGTACAAATTAATTATGTGACAAATGAGATTGCTCTCTTATCATTTGTGATTAGATCACCAAGATATATAAATGATAGGAGGTCCTTATGATTAGTACCTGGATTGAGATGATATGAGACAATATCAATCCACGAAGGTTTAATCATTAAATATCCCTAGTCAGAGTATTATCGAGATTGGACATCGATAATGCGTAAAAGACTAGTATTACATTTGTGAGCGTTGTGAGGGCATAACGGCATAGTTCTCATATATTTGGGTATAGGATACTCATACAAGTGTAGTAGGAGGTTGTGTTTTACCGATGGTACGGGAAACAGCTTCGCTCTGGATAGACTCCTCAGAATTCTATTGGTAGTATGACTATGTATCTATGGAAGTCCGAAATCAGGGTATGTGTATTTGGTCTTAACCTGAGACTTGCACCGCTAATACTTGCGACAATCAATATACTTTGGTTTTGGTCGTCCAGGGCTTTAACAGGTTCTGTGTACGCCTATGCTGGGTATATTGAGAATCGTAGTGTGTTGGGTGTGATGTCAAGACGGAAGTATCACTCCAGTCATATGGAGATGATGATCGCGCAGGGATACAGAACTAGTTCTCTAAGGGTTGCAACCATCGGGATAATATGACTTGGTCATGATTATCCGATAATAAAGAGACTAGTTACTCGTGATCCGATATATGCTTCGTACGGGGCAGACATTGTACCAGCCCCATGCCTTGCATGTGATCATCCGATACTGGATCGAAATACGCAATACTACATATACTACGCCTGATATAGATCGTTATATTCCTGTAAGGATGTTTCTAGAGAATTGGGTAGGCATGGCGCTTTGCTAGAAGCCAACCTTGTCTTGTAAATCGGTAAAAATGTAGTATTAGGTACTTACGTGTTCAGATAGTCCGACGCCCGAATTTACTGCCAACATATCCGGGGATCTCATGGGTCGCTTCCCGAAGATTCACCGATGACGTTTGACTCGCACTTTAATTAATCTAGGATTAATTAGAAGAGATAGAAAATTAATCTGGGATTAATTGCGGAGATATTTTATCTGGGATAAAATATCATTTAAAGAGAGAACGATTAATTTGGAATTAATGGGTAAATAATATTTCGATATATTATACGAAATTGGATTTCGATGCAGAATTGAAATTAGATTTTAATTCGGGCGAACGAATTAATTAGAATTAATTCGTTAGCGACATGAATAGTGATTTTTCTAAGCATAATTAATTAATTACGTCGCAACGGAAAATTCGTTAATTTGGAATTAGCGAACCCAAGCCCGGGAGTGTTTACGAGCGCATTCGCATTTCGAATTCAAGTGCGGCTCGCAAGTCACATCAAGCATCAAATCATTAGTCACATCAAGCGTCAAATCACATGTCACTTTGAGTGATGTGACAAGTTGTCACTTGATTTATTGATGGTGGTAGATGGATAAGCTTTTAATGCTTGCACTTTTTGACTTTTTGAAAATCAAAAATTGGTATATGGTGAATTGATTTTAGAAATCAATTATCAAATACACATTTTTCCATCTCTCTTTCCTTCTCTCTTCTTCCTCATTCACGCCCAAAGTGGGCTGTTGCTCTTCATTTTCTGGTCACTACCGTGACAGTGAAGAGAGAAACAATGGTGTTTTGTGGCAAAAACATCAAGAGCTAGCACTCAAAGAGACATACGAATGTGATAGGGAAACCCACCCGTGTGCATGGAATCATTTCATCACAAGCTTGGAGCTTGCATGGAGGACCAAAGCCAAATCTTGGAGAGGGAAAACAGCTCACTGCCGTGACTTGGAGGAGGCAGAAAGTTGGTTTTGTTGTCCACCGCATCGCTAAACCGCTCGATGTAAGTATTCCGCAACTTCCTCATTGTATTCGCACATGTGTTTTATGCTTTATATTCGATCCTCGGGACCGTAGAACTCCGAACAGGCCCAAGTAAGGAATCACCCTTATTTGCCAAGAAACAAATTTTGGCCCATTAGGCCCAATTAAACATTTAAAGCCCATTTGTTATATTTGGACTTAATGGAATGATTTAGGTCCAATATGGATCCAATCCATTTGGCCCAAACCTACTTGGCCCAACCAAGTCCATAAGGCCCAAATACAACAATTACAAGCCCAATTCAAAATCAAGCCCAATTATTCAAATTTTAAAATTCCAAATTTTATAATTCAATTAACCAAAGTGATACATCAATTAATTATCCAAATTAATATTTCCAAAATACAAATTTAATCAATTAATTATGTATTCACTTGTTCAACTTTTGTCCAACAATGTTGAACCAAAAATCATCTCATTACATACTTCAACACTCACGGTATTTGTGGGTTTTATTTGTCTGATTTCGTTTTCAATCCGATTGAATTACAAATCAACATTACCCAATTGTTTCAAGTCATCCAATTATCAAAGGAACAAAAAATACCATGACATATAAGGGTAATAAGCATTCGGCCAAGCCTCATTTTTTGGGGAAAATTTGATCCAATTAATTTTTCATGAAATTGATCATAAATAACTCCAAGTCATCCATTTACAAGCATGCTCAAACAAGTAATTTAGTCAACACATGCTCAAAATCAATTTACCCAAATTTTACCCTAATCATTTTCATGCTTAAACCTTGCTCCATGATACCATTGTTGGTTTCTAGGGTGGTCCCAAGATCAATATAAGCATAGAAAAGAATGAATACGCAAAGAAGAGTGGTGGAAACACACTTACATTGAACGACTTTGGATGTGATGATCAACAAAATTTTCTACTCCTTGCTTCCATGTTTCGGCCAAGGCAAGATTTGTTGATGAAGTTCTACAAGCTCCAAGCTTTAATGGATTCCAAGCTCTTAGTTTGGTTTCCCTATCACCTTGTATTGATTCTCTAATGTGCTAGCAAGATGGAAGAAAGAAAATGATTTCCTTTCCCCTTTGGAGAGCCCATGGCAAAGACAAATAAGAGGGAGAGAGTTTTTAGTTTTTTCAACTTTTGCTTTTTTAAAAACATAATGAAAAACCATTACCAAAAATTGGTATAACCTTTCCAAAAAGTCAAAGCCAATTTTGGCTCCAAAATGGCATTAAATGCCCTCACCAACTTATGTCATGAATAGTGACTGCATGTCACTCACCAAAAAGGTGACTTAGACATCTATCACTAAAGTGACAAGTGATCTGACTCGCGATGTGACTTGCGGCCGCACTTGATTCAAAATCGGAGTGGCGTCGCAAACACATTTCGGGCTCGGTTTCGTTAATTCCGAATTAACAAGTTTTTCGTTGCGTCGTAATTAAATCAAATTTAATTAAATAATCATGCCTAGCAAAATTACTATTCACGTCACTTGCGAATTAATTCTAAATCAATTTGTTAGCCCGAATTAAAATCCAATTTTAATTCCGCGTCGAAATTCAATTTCGTATAATATATCGAATATATTATTTTATCGATTAATTCCAAATTAATCGTTCTCTCTCTCTTCAAATAGTACTTTATCCCAGATAAAGTCTCTCCGCTATTAATCCCAGATTAATAAAGTTCGAATCATACGTCATCGGTGAATCTTCGGGAAGCGACCCAAGAGATCCCTGGATATGTTGGCAGTAAATCCGGTCGTCGGACTATCCGAACACGTACGTACCTTGTACTACGTTTTTACTGATTTACAAGACAAGGTTGGCTTCTAGCAAAGCGTCATACCTACCCAATTCTCCAGAAATATTCTTAATGGAATATATAATCTATGTCAGGCGTAGTATACATAGTATTGCGTATCTCGTGATCCAGTATCTGATGTCACATGTAAGGCCTGGGGCTGGAACAATGTCTGCCCCGTACGAAGCATATATCGGATCACTAGCAACTAGTCTCTTTATTATCGGATAATCATGACCTAGTCATATTATCCCGACGGTTGCAACCTATTAGAGAACCAGTTCTGTATCCCTGCGTGACCATCATCTCCATATGACTGAAGTGATACTTCCGTCTTGACATCACACCCAATACACTAAGATTCTCAATAAACCCAGAAGAGGTGTACACAGAACCTGTTAAAGTCCTGGACGACCAAAACCAAAGCGTATTGATTGTCGCAAGTACTAGTGATGCAAGTCTCAGGTTAAGACCAAATACACCTACCCTGATGCGGACTCCTATAGACACATAGTCATACTACCAATGGGATTTCGTGGGGTCTATCCAGAGCGAAGCTATTTTTCGTACCATCGGTAAAACACAACCTCCTACCACACTTGCATAAGTATCCAATACTTAAAAATAAATGAGAACTATGCTGTTACGCTTCCATAACACGCACAAGTGCGATACTAGTCTATTACGTATTATCGATGTCTAGTCTCGATAATACTACGACTAGGGATATTTAATAATTAAACCGTCGTGGATTGATACTGTCTCATATCATCTTAATCCGGAACTAATCATAAGGACTTTCATCATTCACACATTTAAGTAATCTAATCACGAAATGATAAAAGGCAATTTCCATTGCTACATAATTAATTTGTACAAAAACACAATGACTTTTACAAACAGTGACGCTATGGGTCATAACTGTCTAACAGCCTTTACTTTCTTCACATTCTCTTCAAAAGAGTCAAGCCGACATTAAGCTTATTGGACGCTTTAGTTATGTGCATGTAGAAATATCGAGAAATAGTTTCTCTTGATAAAAGTTTGAACTGTTATGATTTTCTTCTAGCTTGTACCTTATAGTTATCACCTTCTTATGTTTCTTTGTTTCTGATAAAGCTTCCTCAGGTGTATGTGACCGTGCCTCAATTGACTTACTCCAAATCTCACTCCCATTGTTACAAGCACAAAACATATCTCATGACAACATTGGGCCAGTCTTCATCTTCATGAATATTACCGAATCTGATCCTTCTCATCGGGTCGGTCTTAATCTGCGCCTTGGTCTCTGGTCCTCTGTCTGACTTCTCATCCTCACGAAGATCTTGGACTTTCATCTGTTAAGTGGCAAAAACATGTTCTTCCCCTCTTCATACTTCACAGTTCCTCTATGCTGAAAATCACTATCAACAAATATGATGTAGGATTTGCATCTTTTATTTAGTGTTTAAAGAATTTGAATAGTCTCAATATTCCAAAATATAATGACGAGAAATGATAAGAAACACATCATTCTATTCCGACGAACTTACTTAAGCATAAACTCTAATGGTAAGAAACATTCAACACTAAGAATACTATAAGAACTTAGAGAGATTTTAGAAGTTAAAGAGTAAATGAGAGAGCTCTCCAAATTTTGTGTATCTAAATGAGTGGATGAGTCCTCCTTTAATAGCACTCATAGAGGAGACATTACACTAAAATAAATTTTGTGATTACAAAATTCATAAATGAATTGTAACCATAAATTTTGGTAATAAGTTTTTAAACAATATTTTTAGACAAAACTAGGAAAGTTGTTATAAGATTTTCATCAACCAACTATGAGATAAAATAATATTGGCACATATACAAATAATATTTACCAAACACTTAACAGCCATAACTTGAAGCCACTGCCTTTATAAATGTAATACTAGGTACAATATTATTTCCCTTCATATTAGGCTACTTAGAACAAATGGTACCAAGGGGTGTGGTTTGATGACAAAGTTGCTTAGAATTTGGTTGGCAGGTCCTACATTGGAGTTCATAATTTGTAAAAGCTTAGGACTATCAGATGTTTTACCTGATCCATTTAAACCCGAATCGGATGGTTTGGTGGCAAGAAAAAATACACTTAGTGCAATTGGGTTTGGAAAATAGACATATCCGTCCACCGATCGCAAATTCTGATTCTTTTTCCATTAAGACTGTGAAATTTTTTTCCAGATTCACCAGCTAGACCAAGACTAAGACCAAGACTAAGACCTTCATGATAGACCAAGGCATAATTGATTTGAACCACAAGCTTGGTTCCATGAAAGTGTCCAATTAATTATGGTATCAAACTTAACAAAGGTTCGGGATGGTTCATATATATTTAATGGTAGACCTTTAAATACTCCAGTAGAAAAGGAGAACAAGTGAACAAGTGATAATGCGGATAAAAATTATAGAAAATTACCTAAATTTAATGGAATTTGGTTAAATAATAATCTCAAATAAAATATAATAACGTGAAAAGATTGATTTATTTCGGTTTGGCATGTACTTAGTTTATATGCATCTACGCTTCAAATCAAGATCAATTTCAAATTATCAATTGATTCCAATTATCTCTCATAGGTTCCGATCTTACAAGTTTCACTAAAATTTGTTATGTCCCTCTGAATCTTTGATTTGATAAATATTTCTTATGCATGCGGGTAGATATGAAGTATTTTTTTATTATTTTGTTTTTCAAAAAAAAAATTAAAATGAATGCCCCAATCCATTTCTTGTGAATGATGTGTATTTTTTTTTTTAATCCTGTGGTGTACGTGTATTTGTAATAATATACGGATAATATTTTATTGATATATAATGTTATATAAAATTAAATGAGCACTGAATCCAAATTGTTGGATAAATAGCCTTATTATCTCAAAGAAATTGACAGTAAAATTATTTAAGTTCGTTAATCCTTATGTTTTTGGCACAGCGAGGAAGCCAACGAATTTTTGGCTTAGCGAATGAGAGAGATTCTACTTTGAATGTTCAATCTGACATACGACCGTTTCTGAGTGCTTTAAAGAAACCATTGGTTGGGATAAATGAGAACATAATATAATCAAATTTTGATTCATTAGATTTGGGATGATATTATTAATTTTGATTCATTAATTAGGATGATATTATTAATTTTGTCGATGATTAGCCTATCAATGGAAGTTTAATTTTATTTGAGAAAGAAATTCAAATTGTAGTGGGCATCTTAGAGAGACTTCAGGCTATTTATAGTGGTGAAATTATTATGATAAAGTCTCGTAGAAAAGTTCAGAAGAATAAAACTCTAAAGTTTTTCTAACTTTAACGGTAACTTTAATTTGAATTTTTTTTTTTTTTTTTTTGCTTCGTTACTACGTTTTATTATTTTCAATAATACATCTGATAGCGAGATCATTTATACACGTAATCCTACTAATCGTTGACAAATATATGAGTCGGTATGAGATATTTTCCTCAAAATTCTTATTATGTGGTCCTTTTTTTTGTTTGATCTTTGTCATAGACCAAAATGGAGTTTCCTTAACACGGTCTTTTTGTATGATCCTTGATATAACGTAAGATGAATTTTCCTCAATATCGTCTTTATAAAAAGATGGATTTTTCTCAATATCTACATCACGTGATTGGTCTTTTTATCTGATCCATGTCATAGACCAAAGATCAAATCTGGTGGTAAGGTCTTCGAAACTATTTAAAAAGTTTTCGGCTTAACTCAACCTAAAAGTTGACAATTGAATCCAATTTTTCCCATTAATTTCGTATCCGTAATAGTGCGAAAGGAAAATGGCTTTTGAGTTAATTTATGTTCATAGATAAACAATTCAATTATCAAGTAATAGGTGATATTTTCTTACATATATAATTACCCTTTATACACGCAATCCTACCAGTGATTGACAAATATATAAATATTGTTAGCTCATAACTCATACACGCAATCCACTTTATCGGAAACTTTAAATTTCTACTGGATCAATCAAACTCATTCTGTTTTCACTCAGATTCTACTGAATGCTCGTATTCAATATACTAATACTCAAACAATTTATTTTATATCATTACGCTATTCTACGAAACTACTGGATGCATACGAACATTTAACAGAAAACTTGAAATTTGCGGATTTTTATCCGGAGGTCTTACTGAGATTTCGAGGCCATATACGGACTCCAAACGATCCTACGAACGCGCTGGAATCGACGAAATTCCGATCGGAGTTACTATTCATCATGGGTCACTATTCATCCCAATCTTATTCTCTTGATTCGCGTGAAACCAAGGACCATTCTGGAAAACCGACACCGCAACCTTGTAGTACTCTCCGATAGCTTCGATTTGGCGGGTGGCTCAGGCTGTGAAACGAAGCGACGAGCCAGGATTGGAATACCCACAACTCGCGTGTTTCTCCTTTTGTTCTCGCCATGGCCGGCGTCCTGAGGGGTGGCCGGCGCACCCCTCTGGCTGGTCGCGTTAGCCAGCGGTGGCCGACAGGCCGCCGGTGCGACCAGCTTCCCTCTAAACGTGTTTTGAAGGAGAGGGTTCGAGTGAGAGAGTTGTAAAGGTTATGGATGATTTTTAATTACTTGAAACTATGGGTTGTTTATAGAGAAGTTTGAAATTTATGTTCACACCTCCGAAAAATGCATTCAGCCCATGTCATGGGATTTTCTCGGAAATTTATATTTTTGAAGCTCTTCTGATGCAAATTCGGAAAGTGTTCAACATGAAAGTTGTTCGTCTCGGACAAACGAGTCTGATGGTTCAAGCATCAGCTCAATCGGAGTTTTTTTGAAAGTTTTATAGTCGAAATAAGAATCTTTTACGAGTAGAATGATAAAATCAGAAATCATGTAACTGGTTCTCAAAACCACGCATTTTCCAACGTGACCAAGCTTCACTTTAAAATATTCCGAACTATTTCCAAACACATAACTCCGATTTGCGATTACAATCCCGTTCCAAATCCTTAACTTTAATTTGGAAAACCTCCTACACTGTTCCGAAAAATTCGGGATATTACATTTATGTTGATAGATAAACAGTTCAATTATCAAATAATGGGTTATAATTTCTTACATATATAATTACCCTTTATACACGCAATCCTACCAGTGATTGACAAATATATAAATATTAGTCATAACAAAACCGGTTTGTCTTACATTGACAACACCCAATGTGTCACATTAAAACATCTATTTTAATTAATAAGTTTTCCTTTAGGGCAGACATCTAAACTTATAGACATCGGAGTATTTATCCCACTCAGTTATTCCCACTTTTTTTTCCATATAAAACATTTTATTAATAAGTGTTGGTTCATTTGATTAAGACACCATTGGTTTATAAAACTAATAGATAACGCGCGCGATGGTCCACTCATTTTATTAGAGACAAATATTATATATATATATATATATATATATATATATATATAATATATATATATATCAAATGTAAAAAATATAATTAATTAATATCATACCTTTAATTATAGTTGTCCAGACAATACAATTTCTTTAACATTCTTTCAAATGAACAAATATGACTTTTAACTTATTCTATTTTATAACTTTTTATTGATAGAGAATAAATCTCTGAATGCAAGTATAGATTTCAATAGCTTATGAACACTTTTATAGTTAACTTAATATAAATTATGACTCTTAAACTTCCACTAATAAATAAGTGAGAGTTAATAAAGAATGTGAATAGTTAAATATTAATAATTCATTTAAAATAAATACACATTTAATTAACAAATTTTCAATGATTAATAATATATTACAATTCTATGGATATACAATCCGAAATCTATTGGGACATTAAATACATACAATTATACCACACCCAAAACCTACGTTTATGAAGAGACGACCTAGAGCTTCAAATCCTGAAGATATATACACCCACATAAATATGGGAGATAAACTACTCCCATTTTGGGAGATGAGAGTCCATGCAGGGTCTCTGCCCCTGCAGGGACTCAAAAGTATGTATTTAATTAATATATTTTTAATAATTAATAATTTTGGAAAAATGAAAGGTTTGAAATTGAAGAAATTTGAAAAGTTGAAACATTAATAACTCATTTGAAATGATATGTATTTAATTAACGTATTTTCAATAATTAATAATTTTGGAAAACGAAAAGTTTGGAGGATTGAGAAAATAAAATATTAGTGGTGAAAGAATGTGAAGAGTTATACATTAATAATTAATTTTAAATATTAATGAATCATCGCAGGAATCACAAGTTTCACCAGCAAAGTAAAGAAAGGCTAGCGGAATTCCAATAACAGTGAGTGGACACTACCATTTTAAATTGATTTTCATTTTACTATTTTTGTAAAAGACTTACTTTTTCGCTTTAGGGCATTAGATCATTTCATACAATTATTTTACAAATATTTATGATTTAAGTTATATCTGAGAAAATAAATGTTTTTAAAAATAGGAGGTTTTAGATTTTCGAGGCATGGGGCAAAAATCCACCTCAGTATGTAACTTGTACATCTATAGAATTGACGGACAGAGAACATGTGCACATATAGGGACTGGGGGGACGGCGATACATAACGACCCCAGATCCTAGTTCAGGACTAAGGATGACATATGCCCTAAAATCCTGGTTTCAGAGCTTGGAGGGTAGCATAGATCCGCACCCCCAATTCTAGTTCAGTGGCTTGGGGGACGGCGATACGTAACGCCCCAAAGTCATGGATTTGTACTCCTGGCTCTAGTTAGGCGTATGGGGGGACGGCGATACGTAACGCCCCCATGCGTCAAGTTTTTCAGACAGAGACATAAATTTCAGAAACAGTTTCCAGAAAGAACTTTTAGAAAAGAAAGTTTCATGAAACAACAGTTTTATAAGAGATTTTTAGAAAGAAGTTCAGAGTTTTAAGACAGAAAACAGTTTTTCATTTTTTATCACTCACTTAGATCGTACAACGGTCTAACCCCCAACTCCCAGTGTCTATTTTGCAAGTATTCCCGGAGGACGAGCTCGGAAGGATGGATACTGAGGCAATTACTAGGGTATGTAGTCCACCAGTTCAGAGTCAGAGAGCATAAGAGTCCAGTCAGAGTCAAAGTAACATTGCATGCATACATTAGTGTTGTATAAGTCATTATAAGTGTCCATTAAGGTGTTGTAAAGAAATGTATATTTGAGTACACAATTATGAGTAATAAAAGCATTTTATGTTGTTGAGTTGGGCTACAATCCCATACTAAATATAGTCAAATAAAGAAAAGTATATTAGTATCTGTTATGGGTAATTAGTCAGAGGCTTATGGGGTTAGTACTGCTATCCCCTGCCGGTGGCATCTCCCAGATTCGGGGATGTTACAAGGCAACATGAAAAATAAATGAAATTAAAGATGTACACTTTTATCACCGCAATCCACTGATAATATATTCTTATAATTATATAAGATTGCAGCAATTATCAACCAAAGACTTATATCAACAACTTTAAGTTTCCTTGAAACATCTCTAATTTTTATTGTCAAAGCTATCAGATCCCATCTTGAAGAATACATGACTTTATACGTTAATCGTTCAAGGCCATCTAGCATTTATTGAAAGGGTTTGGATAGTGGAATAAAGATATACTAGTGAACCAAGAGTATTATCGCACATGTCAACATGTGATCTCAGGTCAGAGGATATAACGATACTAATATATTATTACGAAGATCAATGACCTTAGATAATATTACCATGTGATCTTACGTTTTTGTGGCCCTGTTCGATATTTCTTTCTACTAATGAAATTATCTATTATTTATGTCCTTATGATATGAGACTTATCATCCATTCAAATAACATCATAAGTCAATATAGGCGAAACCTAATAATATTAGTCGAGTGATATATTACTGCCTTGTATAATAATCACATTTTACTAAGAACTTAATTTGAGACATATATAAATATTATTGATTTTCATAATCACAAACATCTTTTGGGTTAATAATATTTATTTGTCATAATGTCTCGGGACATACACATAAAATATGGATGTAATGATGTGTAGAAAAAAGTCTTTTACTAAATAGATAATAAATTGTATTATAAAATATTTTACCTTAAACCATAACATCCAAAACTGGTTTTAGGGCATACTGTAGGAGCAAAGCAGAATTTCTCGCTATGTCTATTACTCACTTTTCTTTTCTTTTTTGAATTACTCACTGAACAAAGACCTGAGGTGTGGCAAAAATTTTCCATACCTAACCATTTTCATCAAAGTTAATCCATTCATTCCTCTAAGTTATCATGCCACTAACAAACTTTGATGGCCAAACCCTAAGTAATTCCACTCTTGGAATACTTTCACTTAACATGCTTAGTACATCTTTAAATAGAGTGGCTCTAGCCCGCTCCTCTTCCATACTTATGCCATCAACATAGAAAGAAACTTTGGCATACATACTCGGCTCAGAGCTGGTGCAGAAATTTTAGCCATGGGGGAGAAACTCCAACCCCATGCCAATAAAGCATAACAAGGCCTCGGTAGGATGTAACCTGACCTCGAGCCGATATAATCACTTGGCCACAATGGAATGTTCTTTCCTTGTGCCACCAACATTTGGCCATGGTGGAGAAACTCCAAACTCATGCCATTGAATAAAAAAAAGGCCTATGTGGGACGTAACCCAACCCCGAGCCAATTTAATCACTTGGCCACAAGGTAATGATCCCTCATTGTGCTACCAATATTTGGCCATAGAGGAGAAACTTCGACCCCATGCCAACGAATACAATAAGGTCTCGGTGGGAGGTATTCCAACCCCGAGCCAATATAATCACTTGGCCACAAGAGAATGTTCCATTCTTGTGCCACCAACATTTGGCCATATGGGAGAAACTCCACCCCATGCCAATGAACCATAACAAGGCCTCGGTGTTATGTAACCCGACCCTGAGCTGATATAATCACTTGGTCGTAATGGAATGATCCCTCATAACACTAACACACAGTAATAAGGCATCAACGGGATGTAACCTAGCCTCGAGCCGATATAATTACTCAGTTATAAGAAAATGTACTCTTCTTGTGCCATCAAATATGACCTTGGTGGAACGAATGCAACCTCGAGCCATCATAACAAATGACCACAAGGGAATGTACCATCTTTGTGCCATCAAATATGGCATCGGCAGAACAAATGCAGCCCCAAGCCATAATAACAGACTGGCCACAAGGGAATAAACCCTCATTGTGCCATTAAAAATTGCCTCAGCGCAACGAATGTAGCCTCGAGCCATCATAACAAACTGCCCACAAGGGAATGTACCCTCATTGTGCCATCAAATATGGCCGCGACAAAACAAATATAACCGTGACCCATCATAACAGACTGGCCATAAGCGAATGTACCCTCCTTCTGCCATCAAATATGGTATCGACGGAACGAATGCAGCCCCGAGCTATCAAATTTCTTTCCAAGACTTAACTACGAGAGAATATTTTCAACCTCCAGTAATCACAATGGAGACTAAAAATGGCGTCCTACACCGAGTCATCCATCAAAACAAAAACCAAGAAAAAAACAAGATGAGTGCAGCGAGAGTGACGTATCATGTATCCTTTATTGATCCAAAAGAAACAACAAAGGAGCCAGAGATAATAATTTTGAACTTTACAGTCCAACATCTCAGAGAATCGAGCTATGGATCGAGGGGGCGGCCAATGCCATGAGAGTTTTCCCATGCTAGGCAGGCCCCGAGTCTGAAAACGCCATGGAGACACTTAGGCCTTCCCCGTGCATTGGTCTTACGGATCTGAAATGGGATGACCAACCCCATAGGGATATTCTCTCTCGCTAGGCATACCTTGAGGCTGGAAACGCCATGAAGGCTCATGAGCCTTCCCCGTGCTATGCACCTCAAATACTGGGCGACAAATTCCGTGTGGGAATTATCCATCCCCACGCTATGCAAACTCAAAGGTATGATAGTACCACATCCATTCAATATCCATACATACTATGATTACCTTAAGACACCAAACGCCATGTTGACTCGCTCGTCGAGCTTGTTATGGATACCCTAGGCGCCAAAAGCCACGCAGGTCTTCATGTTATTTTCCTCAAAGATGTAAGTCATTGGGTATTAACGTTCCAGCCCCGGAGTTTGATAATGACATCTGGGATTGGCGTGCCACGATGGTGCATGCTTTTCCCACATGCCCTACATCCCTTCATATGTTTCGAATCCCTTAAAGGTACATGTCATTGGGTGTTGACGCTCCAGCCCGGGGATGTAATATCCAAAGTTTTTCGGAATTATGCAGGAAGAATTAAGAATTAAATTTAAGGATTTAGAACATGATGGTATTTGAAAATTAGACTTTATGAGTTGGAAAAAAGATCGGAATATTTTAAAGTGGAGATTCTTTGCGTTGGAAAACACGTGGTTCAGAGAATTGATTACGTAATTTTCTGATTTTATCGGTATACACGTAAAAGTTTCTTGTTCTATCAGATTTTTTTTTCTGAGACGAACAACTTTCGTGTTGAACACTTTTCGAAATTTGCATAAGAATGGCTTCAAAAATGTAAATTTCTGAGAGAGACCCATGACAAGGATCTAATTGTAATTTTCGGGTGTCTGAATGTAAATTTCAGAAACTTCTTTATAAATACCCAGAAGTTTCTCTAAATTTCCAAAATGGCATATTTTTCTAAAACCCCATACTCGACCCCCCAGCCCCATTTCCCGTTTTGGTTTCTGTTAGTCACGTTGGCGGCCTGTCGGCCACATCTGGCCGGTGCGACTAGCCAGGGGGGGTGCGCCGATCACCCCTCCACCTTATGGTGGTCGGCGATAGCCCCCAGATTGACGGCGCTGGTGCGAATGAAGATAATAATACATGTGAATGGGTTCCGCATTCCCAGCTCATCGTTTCATTTCACGGCCTGAGCCATCCACCAAATCGAGCTCTCGAAGAGTACTACAAGTTGGCGATGATGGATTTTCTATTCCGTAAACAGCTTTTGCACACGAATCGAAGAATGAAGATTCAGATGAATAATGTCATACGATGAACAGTAGCTTCGATCGAATTTTTGTCGATTCCAGTGCGTTCGTGGGATCGTTTGGTGTCCGTATGTGGCCTCCAAATCTCGATTTGGTTAGGACCTGGAGTGCTTGCGAAGTTAGGTAAGTAACCAATGTGATGAGTACTTGAATGATTGATTTCTGTTAAATATATGTATATGGAAATGATTGAAGTGTTTAGGATAAGATGAGGTTAGCCAAGAGATATTCTTGAGAACAAAGTTCGAGATCATGTGTAGTTAAGTTTATCGATCGCCACAACTATGGATTTTTTTAATGCTTTGATTTGAAGCAAAATATTTGATGAGCTTAATGTCTATGTGTATGCATGAATGTCCGTAAGGCTATAAACCTGTAACGATATGAAAATATGTATATGAACAAATATGAAAATGTATGAATATATGAATATGTATTTGTATATGCATATGGTGTTAAAACATATATAGGTTGGGTATACAGAATCGGTGAATTGAGGCAAACCATGATTTTCTAAATTGGTATAAGCTAAGCTCTTTGAATGAGTAAAGTACGTGTATGAATGAATGTGTTTATGAATTAATGTTTCTGATAAAAATTCGAAGTAACACGTATGAATATATATATTTGATTTATATACATATGTATACCAGATGATAAACAATGTTTGACATGTATGTGCTTGTGTATATGAGATCGTGTGATAAAATTGTATCACGTGTTATGTGTGATGTGTGTATGTTGATTGGTTGATTGTCTCACGGTGTAGTAGTTAAGCTAGTCAGGAATCTGTTCCAACGGAATTCATGTCATACCTATTCTAAAATAGGTAATGAGTCTCGTACGAACATTGTATGCGTAAGCGAGCTATATGTTTGTATTGTTTAACAATGTGTTCTCTAGTGTATTGATTGTTATGTGTGCTCCGTGATTGGCTACATGATGATTGCATGTATGTCTGTGTGTATGATAGAACTTGTAAAATATACAGATATTGTATGCTTATATGAAATGAATGAATGAATTTGAAAACTAATGTGAGCATTAGATGTTATAATGCATGTTTATTAAGTTGTATTGGAACATATGTATATGTTTAAGAACTCTAAAAGTGTAATTGCATGTATATAAGAAAAGTGTGTTACATTATGTACGAGTGCATATGAATCCCGAATGTTAAGCTATTGAAAGGTTATCGCATTTGAGATAAAATAGTTTTGTTTTGGTATAGAAGAAAGTTTATTTGGTTTACCGAATTGGTGGTATTTCATAGATTTGTATTCGTAATAAAGTTTAAGAATGTGACTTCAAGTTTCTTGTGATTGGAATGGTTTCTATATAAAAATGACATATTGTATGATTTGGATGTTTGGTTAATAGATTGGTGTATATGTGAATATGTAGACATGAGATTTTGACATGGGTTAAGCATAAACGATAATAATAAGCTAATAATTCAAACTTGTAATAATTTAGTAAATTTGATAAACTGTTGATATACTTGATTTGTTTGTTTGTAATACTAGCATGGTTACTTACTAAGTTTTAATAACTCACACTAAACCAGTTGCTAGTTTTGCAGGTTAGCTACCAGATGGGTCAACCACTCTAATTTTAAAGTCATGTTCGAGACATGGATCACCCAAACAGCAGTCATCCTCGCAAGTGTCCTGGGAAAAGTTTTAGAAAATTATAATATCTGATTTATTGTTTTATTTATCGTGCGGAGTACGTGGTTTGTATTAATAAGTTAAAGTTTTGATTATTTATTTTGTGGTGGGCACAGAGCCCTGGAGTGTTGATATATAATGTGGGTGGAGCTCTTAGGATATGATTTTGATGAGATTGGTGTGGACCTGAGGTCTTTTTATTTGTTTGGAGTATTCTTGAATTGCCTTTGATGCTGGACTGTGATCCAGGTTGTTCAGTTTTAGGATACATCATGCTGAACTTTTGGTGAATTCAGAGTCTTATAGAGATGTGTTAATCATGTCTCCTGCCGGTAGCATCATGTCTCTGGCGGGGTATTACAGTTTTGGTATCATAACAAAGGTTAAGGTGTCGGTGACTACTGCTACAGGTTATTCGATCATCCGAGTAAGTTTTCTATTTCGTATAGAACATATAGGTCTCATGTTTAAAATTTGAATTGATTTCTGGTATATGGTACGATGTGTTGTGATTTTGATTGATATGTGTGATTATCATTATTTGTGTATATTTGTGTACTATGAATATATGTATGTGTAAGGATATACTAAGTTAAAAGTATGTGGTTTATATATGTACATGCATAAGTAAGTAATGTGAATTCAATGTATTTTAAGGTACGAGAAATTCTATAATCTTGATAGTCTGAATCATGAACTGATATTTTGAGCCATGTTTTGAAAATTTGGTTTTTCATTTTTGATATAAAAGTATTTTGAAAAGAAAAGGAAAGGAAAGGAAAGAAAGAAAAAAAAGTTTATAGATGTTTTGATTTTGATATACAAATAAAGAAATATTTCCGCTTCGACTCTTGATTCACATTCTTATATTTTAAGATTTATCGATATGTTTTCGTCGAGGTGCTCGAAAATGATTTTGATGTTTTTAAATTGTAAAACTTATTTCCGTCGAGAGGCTCGAAAAACTATTTCAGCTACGGTGCTCGATGATTTTTATGACCATCATTGTGCTTGTATATGTTTCGGTCCGGCTTGATCGGGGAGCTTGTTATGGGGTCCAGACCTTCCAAAACTAGTTGGCCCACTACCCTATCGGCATGGTTCGTACATTGTCCAGTCTATGCGTGCGACTGCACAATGGAAGATCGTTATTTATTTTGAAAAATTTGCATTAATGATTTATTTTTTATTTACACATTTATGTTTTGGGGGGAAGAATGATTTCAAAAGAATTACATTGTGATTTAGATGCATTTCGATATTACTTATGATATTATACGATATGATATGATTCCACCTCGACGCTTGTTGCATGTTTTTATGTTTCTACGACTCGTCATATGTTTCCGTCGGGGTGCTTATTAGGGCCTAGTCCATCTGAAATGGTATGACCCGCTACCATATCGACAGGGGATCATTTCGTTCATTGTCCGATTTGTGCGCAAGATTTGGGCATTGGGCGCTTGTTTATGTTTCGTCTAGTTGTGTTATGTTGGATGCTCGATATTTTATTATGATGATGGATTTTGAAATTGATTTTTATTTACAGTAAAAGAGTTTTTCAAATGTATTTTCGAAATTATTTTTGAAAGAGATTATCTTACGTTTTCTATTTTGAATGATGACGGAGATTGACAAATTTCAGACAATCAACATCATAATAATGTTATGGTTGTCACTTCTAGTTGTGACGACAGAGGTGTTTGTTGGTATAAAAGTTTATGATCGTTATAAGAGAACGTATGTAAGTTTATGGTTAGTCAGAGATCTTTTTGTTAGTGTTCCTAGAACATGCCAAGGATCTCTAATCATGATATGTGTGTGAATACTCAAAGAAGTTGCGGAAAAACTTACATTGAGCGGATTAGATGGAAGTATGAAGTTCAAAACGTTTTGTGTTTGAGAAGAGCTCCAAGTCCTTTCTTTGTGTTCCAAACTCTAGGATTGGTTTCCCTAACACCTTGAATTACTCATTGATAGTGCTAGATTGAAGAAATTTTGAAGCAAAATTTCTATCTTGAGAAAGGAAGCTCTCGGCTTTGAGAGGATGAATGAGAGATAATTTTTCTTTTGTGTTGTGTATTTGATTTCAAAAATCAAATTATGATTTACCAAAAAAATCAAGTTGGTATATGTCATTCCAAAAATGACAAAGTGTGTTGGATTTGGTTGGACTATTTTACAAGTTAAACTAAGTCTTCACTTAACTAAATAAAAACTTCCATCAATAGTCAAACTGGTGATGTAAGACAAGTGGGTCCCACCACTTTTAAATTCTGAATTTAAGTCGGCTAATCCAACACGCAACTTTTCTTAGGCCCGGGTTCGTTTAATTCTGAAATAAATGAATTTTCCGTTACGACATAATTAAATCCAATTTAATTAAATAATTATGCCTAGCAAAATTATTATTAAAGTCGCTTACGAATTAATTTAGAATTAATTCGTTCGCCCGAATTAAAATCTAATTTTAATTCCCCATTGAAATCTAATTTCAATTAATATATCGAATATATTATTTAATTGATTAATTCCAAATTAATCGTTCTCTCTCTTCTAATCGAATTTTATCCTAGATAAATTCTTGCCGTAATTAATCTCAGATTAATTTTCTCTCTCTTATAATTAATCCTAGATTAATTCTGTTCGAGTCAAACGTCATCGGTGAATCTTTGGGAAGCGATCCATGAGATTCCTGGATATGTTGGCAGTAAATCCGGTCGTCCGACTATCCGAACACGTGTGTACCCCATACCACGTACTTATCGATTTACAAGACATGGTTGGCTTCTAGCAAAGCACCGTGCCTACCCAATTCTCTAGAAATATTATTTTAAGGAATACTTAATCTATATCAAGCGTAGTATACTAAATATTGTGTATTTCGATCCAGTATCGGATGTCACATGCTAGACCTGGGGCTGGAATTGTGTCTGCCCCATACGAAGCATATATCGGATCACTAGGAACTAGTCTATTTAATCAGATAATCATGACCTTGTCATATTATCCCGATAGTTGCAACATATTAGAGTACCAGTTATGTAACCTTGCATGATCATCATCTCCATATGACTGAAGTGACACTTCCATCTTGACATCACACCCAATACACTACGATTCTCAATAAACCAAGAAGAGACGTACACAGAACCTGTTAAAGCCCCGAACGACCAAAACCAAAGCGTACTGATTGTCGTAAGTATTAGCGATGTAAGTCTCAGGTTAAGACCAAATACACCTACCCTGATTCGGATTCCCATAGACACATAGTCATACTACCAATGGGATTCCGATGGGTCTATCCAGAGCGAAGTTGTTTCCGTACCATCGGCAAACACAACCTCCTATCACACTTGCATAAGTACTTAATACTTAAATATATGAGAACTATGCCGTTAAGCTTCCATAACGCGCACAAGTGCAATACTAGCCTATTCCGCATTATTGATGTCCAGTATCGATAATACTACGACTAGGGATATTTAATGATTAAACCTTATATGGATTTATACTGTTGTAGACATGGTACAGAGGTGGGCGACGCTATCCGGGCTCGTGGCCCGTTCGAGAGTATGGAATAGCCCGTGGGGGACTAAACCAGAGAATAAAGGAGTCGCCACCCAGTGTGAACTGGGAAATGATTTAAGGCCACACTCACCCCTCGCAATGGAAGGCCTCAAACTGTTGGGTTCAGAATGGTCCCTTACCTATGCCAATTGTAATGAAAGGATCTATGCAACAGTATAACCAAGTCTTATGAGACACATACAAGATAATTTAATCAACACCCAAGTTTTCACACCAACAAAAGTAAATAAAATAAAATAAATGAAAGCATAAATCCATAAACATATCAAATAAAGAAATGCGAAAATATAAATAATAACGGTAAAAAGCGTCAATAATAAAGTTAAATGATTACGTATGTAATGCAAAAGAAATGACCAAAGAAGCAAACATGCATGAAATATGAGGAAAAGAAGTCGATTCACTGCATGCACGTTCGTGTAGCGTTCAGAAACACGTTCGAATGGTAAACAGAATACATGCGTCGAGTAGCGTTTGGAAATGCGTTCGAACTGTAAACATAATGTATGCGTTCGAGAAGCGTGTGGAAACACGTTCAAATAGTAAACATAATGCATGCGTTCATATAGCGTTTGGAAACGCGTTCGAACAAAAATAAGGCAGAATGCATGCGTTCGTGTAGCGTTTGAGAACGCGTTCGAACGAGATTACCAAAGTGGCATCTAAAATGAAATAAACGAGTGCGTGAGTATTTTTCAAGCGGTACGTGGAGTTATATCCCAAGTACAGACCACACTACCGTCCATTCGGATTCGGCTACGGAATTTATGTCTGGGTTTCCATCCGATATACCAAGAGAGGCAACACTCAAGCATTAACACAACATGAATGCAAAGTGAAAAATGAAAAATGACAACCAAAAAGGCGAATAACAATATCAACAGAAGAAAGGGGTGACCAAGAGCTTTGGCCAACGTCCATATGGGATCTTGCATACCCGGCACGGCAAAACATTGTGGTAAAGGTAGCCTTAGGCATTTCCCTCGAATAGAGGACCTTTAATCCAACAAGATTTACCCATGAGCATGAGATAACAATACATGGATAAACAAAGCAATAACATACTGAAAGTAAATGACGGAATGATAAAAGAGATGCGACCAAGGCCGACATCTATATGGGACCTCATACGCCCGATTGAACGTATTTCACATTCAATCAAGCATACTTTGTCCAGCGCGGCAAAACATCGTGGTAAAGGTAGCCTTTAGGCATTTCCCTTGAATAGAGGACCTTTAACCCACATGATTAGCCTATGCGCAATAGATAACAATGCATGAATAAACAAAGCAATGATACGCAAAAGGTAAATAACATAATAATAAAAGAGATGCGACTAAGGCCGACACCTATATGGGACTTCAGATGCCCGACTAAATATATTTCATATTCAATCAAGCATACTTCGTCCGGCGCGGCAAAACATCATGGTAAAGGTAGCCTTTAGGCATTTCCCTCAAATTGAGGACATTTAGTCCAACATAGTTAGCCCATGCGCACTAGATTAACGATGCATAAATAAATAAGGCAATAACATGCAGAAAGTAATAACGGAATAATAAAAAAGATGCGATCAATGCCAACATCTATATAGACCTCGTATGTCTGATTGAATGTATTTCATATTCAATCAAGTATACTTCGTCCGGCGCGGCAAAACATTGTGGTAAAGGTAGCCTTTAGGCATTTCCCTCAAATGGAGGACCTTTAATCCAATGTAGTTAGCCCATGCGCACTAGATTAGCAATGCATTAATAAATAAAACAACAACATGCAGAAAGTAAATAACGGAATAATAAAAGAGATGAGACCAAGGCTAACATCTATATGGGACCTCGTATGCCCGATTGAACGTATTTCAGATTCAATCAAGTATACTTCATCCGGCGCGGCAAAACATTGTGGTAAAGGTAGCCTTTAGGTATTTCCATCAAATGGAGCACCTTTAATCCAACGTAGTTAGCCCATGCGCACTAGATTAGCAATGTATAAATAAATAAAGCAATAATATGCAGAAATTAAATAACGAAATAATAAAACATAAACGATGGATGAACACAAAATTAAATAACAAAATGAAACATGTGCTCGAAAGTTTCTTAAGCGGTACGTGGAGTTGTATCCCAAGTACAGATCGCACTACCGTCCATTCGGATTCAGCTACAGAATTTACGTATGGGTTTCCATCCGATATACCGCAAGAGATATCACACAATCATTAACCCAACATAAATGAAACTATACGTAAAACATAACGATGCATGCGAGTGATCGACAATGAATAATTGAAAAGATAAATAGTAAAGGGGGCCCTCAGGTCTTACCTTTTAAGTTGCTCCTCGGAAGTGCGTTACGTCATCGCCAGAAGGGTTAATGTTCCGTAACTTTTCGCTGTTGTTTTACTTGCTATTTTCTCCGTCTTCTGTCGCTGTTTTAGACTGTTTTTACTGCTGTTTTCTCCGTTGTTTTTGCTGGTGTTTGGAGGTTATTTTTGGGACTGTTTCGGGGTATTTGGGGATAGTTTTGTTCACTGTTTTGTTTGATTATGGGGATTATTTTAGGGTATTTGGGGCTGTTGTGTTGGCTTGGTTTGGGGTCAGTTTGTTGGCTTGGTAAATGAGGCTGTTTCTCGGTAATGGGTGGCTGTTTTAGGGATTGTTTTATGGTTATTGTTTTGCTTATTTCTTCTCGGCGATGAGAGCAGTGTGCGTGTAAGGCTCGTAGTTGGTTTTTTTATTTTTTGACGTTGGCTGGCTATTCTTAAATGGGCTGCTGTTAGGGGTATTATTCTTTATTGGTGTTCACGTGTCTAAGGATGGCTTATTGTCTTTAGCTTCTTATCTCTTAGGCGGTGGGGTTTGTTTGCTTATGGTGGTGTCGGTGATGAAGGGCAGTGTTTTGGCAGTTTGTGGTTGATGAGAGGATTTGCTACGTGAAGGTGTGTTCGACTGGCCAGGTTTGTGTGTCAAGGGTGTTTGGCCGAGAGATAAGATGAGGGTCGAGAGAGATTAGATTTTTTATTATTTTTCGAGAGAGAGCCAGTGTGGTGCCGTGAATCAGAGTGAAGGAAGCGGACCTAGGGTTTGGAAAGTGTCATCTTTTATAATGGTGCATGCTAGGGTTTCCTTATGTGTGCATGGCTTGAAAAGGGAACAAATCAAGCAAATATGGAGTGTATTTAATTAATTTATTTAGGGAAAGAATATTTGTGTATTTTTGGTGGGGGAATTATTTTTAATTTGGAATATGATTTAATTGGATTTTGGCATGTGTTAAATGTGTTTTGAATATTTTGGATTGGATTTTGTGGGCATTGGGCGTGTGGCTTGGATTTTTGTGGGCTTGGGCGTGTGGCTTGGTGTGGGTTGCGGGGATTTTGGACAGAAGGTAACATTTAAAATGTAGATCCATCGAGCGAACCCGAGATTAGATAAGCGAATTAAATCTGAGGATGTACTTATTTTTGAATTTTCCCTTCCGACGTTACTTTCCCGCAACTTCCGTAACTTATCGGGTAGTGCGTCCATACGAAGCTCATCATCGAGCTTTTATGCAAAAATGCAGTGTCTGCAGTCACCCCCACTTTGATGGGCTTGTGCAGTGTGTGACAATGACAATCCTATCAAAGTCATGCATGCATTTTTACTTACCTGGCTCGCTAGCTGTTGCCTGACTTACCTGTTGTTCTTAAATTCTTCAAACTGAGTTGATCCAGTGGTGATGTGCTTCGACCCCTGGTCCATTCCCGAACAGTTACTTGAGAGGTGGTCCGTTCCCGATGTTGGGTTTCTAGGTTAATCCCAAGATCATATTAAGCATAGAAATAGAATGAATACGCAAAGAATAGTGGCAGAATCACACTTACAATGAACGGATTTTGGATGTGAAGATCAACAAAAACTTTTTTTCCCTTTAAGTAGTTTCGGCCAAGCCTCTTTTGTTGATGATGTTGAACAAGCTCCAAGCTTTAAAGGATTCCAAGCTCTTAGTTCGGTTTCCCTATCACCTTGTATTGATCCTCTAATGTGCTAGCAAGATGGAAGAAAGAAAACAATTTCTTTTCTCCTTGGAGAGCTCACGGCAAAGCATGGAGAGGAGTGAGAGAGTTTTGTGTTTTTCAACTTTTGTTTTCTAAAAACAATATGAAAAACAATTACAAAAAATTGGTATAAACTTTCCAAAAAGTCAAAGCCAATTTTGCTCCAAAATGGCATTAAATGCCCACACCAACCAACATCATGAATAGTGACTGCATGTCACTCACCAAAAAGGTGACTTGACATCTATCACTAAAGTGACGAGTGATGTGACTCGCGATGTGACTTGCGGCCGCACTTGATTCAAACTCGGAGTGGCGTCACAAACACATTCTGGGCTCGGTTTCGTTAATTCTGAATTAACGAGTTTTCCGTTGCGTCGTAAATAAATCAAATTTAATTAAATAATCAGGCCTAGCAAAATTACTATTCACATCGCTTGCGAATTCATTCTAAATCAATTCGTTACCCCGAATTAAAATCCAATTTTAAATATGCGTCGAAATCCAATTTCGTATAATATATCGAATATATTATTTTATTGATTAATTCCAAATTAATCGTTCTCTCTCTTCAAATAGTACTTTATCCCAGATAAAGTCTCTCCGCTATTAATCCCAGATTAATAAAGTTCGAATCATACGTCATGGTGAATCTTCGGGAAGCGACCCAAGAGATCCCTGGATATATTGGCAGTAAATCCGGTCGTCGGACTATCCGAACACGTACGTACCTCGTACTACCTTTTTACCGATTTACAAGACAAGGTTGGCTTCTAGCAAAGCGCCATGCCTACCCAATTCTCCAGAAATATTCTTAATGGAATATACGATCTTTGTCAGGCGTAGTATACGTAGTATTGTGTATAGCGATCTAGTATTGGATGTCACGTGCAAGGCCTGGGGCTGGAAAAGTGTCTGCCCCGTACGAAGCACATATCAGATATCTAGCAACTAGTCTCTTTATTATCGGATAATCATGACCTAGTCATATTATCCCGACGGTTGTAACCTTATAGAGAACCAGTTATGTATCCCTGCGTGACCATCATCTCCGTATGACTGAAGTGATACTTCCGTCTTGAGATCACACCCAATACACTACGATTCTCAATAAACCCAGAAGAGGTGTAAACAGAACCTGTTAAAGTCCTGGATGACCAAAACCAAAGCGTATTGATTGTCGCAAGTACTAGTGATGCAAGTCTCAGGTTAAGACCTAATACACCTACCCTGATGCGGACTCCCATCGACACATAGTCATACTACCAATGGGATTCCGTGGGGTCTATCCAGAGCGAAGCTGTTTTCCGTACCATCGGTAAAACACAACCTCCTACCACACTTGCATAAGTATCCAATACTTAAATATATGAGAACTATGATGTTACGCTTCCATAACACGCACAAGTGCGATACTAGTCTATTACGTATTATCGATGTCTAGTCTTGATAATACTACGACTATGGATATTTAATGATTAAACCGTCGTGGATTGATATTGTCTCATATCATCTCAATCCGGAACTAATCATAAGGACTTTCATCATTCACACATTTAAGTAATCTAATTACGAAATGATAAAAGGCAATTTCCATTGTTACATAATTAATTTGCACAAAAACATAATGTCTTTTACAAATAGTGACGCTATGGGTCATAATTGTCCAACACCCGTACCATGCTCCATTCCCGGAGCGCCATTTCTGGGTTGCTAATCCTCATTGCTGAGGTGTTGCTGATGTGATGGTTCATTCCCGAACCGTGCTCTATTCCCGGAGCGCCATTCCCGGCTGCTAATCCTCATTCCCGAGGTGTCGCTGATGTGATGGTTCATTCCTGAACCGTGCTCCATTCCCAGAGCGCCATTCCCGGCTTGCTAATCTTCATTCCCGAGGTGTTGTTGATGTGATGGTCCATTCTCGAATCGTGCTCCATTCCCAGAGCGCTATTCCCGGCTTGCTAATCCCCATTCCCAAGGTGTTTCTGATGTGATGGTCCATTACCGAACCGTGTTCCATTCATAGAGCGCCATTCTCGGCTTACTAATCCCCATTCCTGAGGTGTTGCTGATGTGGGGTGGTCCATTCCCGAACCGTTACTGTATGAGGTGGTCCATTACTGAACCGTTACTGTATGAGGTGGTCCATTCCCGAACTGTTATTGTATGAGAAGGGGCAGACTGGTCGCCCCCAGACTTGGTTTATCATGTGATGTGACGTTCCATACCAACATACTATACTGCCTTTTACGAAATAGTCCCAATAGTTATACATATTATTACCCTCAAAGGATGCCCGGTGTCGAAACTAGAGAACCTTCAAAGTACTCGATGCAACTCAAATCCGACCGTTTGAATAAATGATCTGAACCAAACTCAAAGTGTGTGTGTGCCAAGGTTCTTTTACAACTTGATCCTTAGGTAAGCCAACTCGATGATTTTGTTTCAAAGGATAGGATCGATGGGTCAAACCAACCTAGATGTCTTGATCATGCTCTGCAATTACTTCTCCGTACTCAATATGATATGATTTTCTTTTTCTTTTCTTTCATCTCTTTTTTTTACACACCTACCCTTTAAGGTAACATTTCTCCCCATGGTGGTCCTAATACTCGCCCATGGGTAGCTTCACGCTTATCGGTTATAGGTGGTTTATATTTTCTTCTTTAGAGACTTTTCTTTTGTTTCCAACCATACCACAAATCGTAACACAAGTAAGTCAGGATGGACATCTAAGCGAACGGTCATTCATCGATCTGTAATCTCTTCAACTAGTCACCTTACCGACTACTCAGGCTTTCACTACTAATATCCTATAATTAGGTGCTCGCGAGTCTAGTCGAGATCAACTACTCAAAATATCGGATGGGAGCACATCTCGCACTTATCATTTCTAAGGTTTCCCCCTAAAGTAAACAATTTCATCATCGGACTTATGCCTAACCATTAAGGACTTCTCTGTCTTTTTCTTTTTTCTTTTTTTTTAACTCCACTGGGATTCATTCCCGAAAACTGCTGGTAATGTGGGCCTCGACCCTGGGATTCATTCCCGAAACTGATGATACTGTGTTGCTCCTCCCAGCTTGCTTGTATTTGCCATTTTTTCCTTCTTTTCATCTAAACCTACGAACACAAAACAAAAAAAATTGCAAGTACGTTACGTGTATACATGCATGCATGGATGTGTTTTCTGTTTCGTTGGGTTAGGTTTTCTGCCAGTTCCCCCGGTGATCGCTTGGTTTTCCCTTCCTTAGGCAAAATATTGCTTCAACTTGTCCACATTGATTGGCTCGGTGAACTCAATCCCTTCCAAATCTGACAGTCTCACTGCCCCGTTTCCCATTACTTTCTTCACTTTGTAGGGTCATTCCCAGGTTAAAATATCGCCTGTTTCTGATGGCGGCAACCTCAGCGGAAACGGGGTTAGTTCCCGAAGGTCCCCCAATGGTCCTCCTATTCAGGTCATAAAACTTCTTATTATCAGCTTCTTCCTCCTCAATATCCATAAAAGTCTCCCTCAATTGTCGAAAATCGCTAATCATAGTGGTCATCTTCCTCAGCTTGCCATAAATAGAGGGCTTGGTGCCCTTGATGATCATCTTGATTTGGTCCTTCTCCGAGGGCCGAGTATGCATCTTCAAAAGCTGGCTCCTCCGGCGATCTACATAATCCTTGAAGCTCTCATCCAGCTTCTGTTTGTATTCTCCAAGTCACAAAGCGACAAGTCGATCTCCAAATCCGTGACATAATGATTCAGAAAGGCCTCTGCCAATACCCTTCAATCATCTTTGACCTTTCTCTCTAGGTTGTGATACCACACCATGGGTGCCCCCTCAAGCGACATCCTGAACATCTTCTGAACCTGCCGCTTCGACAGACCCACCGAACACATCACAGAAACATACTGCCAAAGATAGAACCTCGGATCCCCATTCCCGTTGAACTTGGCTATGTCGGGCATCTTGAATTGAGAAGGCAGCTGCTCCTCGAAAGTCATCTCCTCGTATTCTAGCAAATCCTCATGCTTACCCCTCATCTTGTGGGTAACTGGCTCTACCTGATCCCTGAGTTTCTGCAACTCTACCTGAGACCCGGCTACCCTTCCCATGGCATACTCAACCATGTCATCATCAAAAATAGGGATCTCATCACTGATCCTGTTCGGAGGCTCTTGACTCCTCATGTTCTCGTGGTTTCCTGCCCCTCCTGCACGGGACGCTGCCATATTGGCCACAGCGGTGGTCAAAGCTTGCAACTGCTCGAAATTTTAGTGAGATTAGTCTCTAGCTAATCCATACGAGAACCCTCGTTATCTGACTCACTCATGTTCGCTAACGGTCTCTTGACGAGTCTTCCCTCTTCTCTAACCCAACGGGTATCTTTGGTGGCTTTAAAACTACAAGTTAGCATGGTACATGTATACGTGCGATGCATGAAATCTATAAAATGCATGAGTTGATCAAACAAAATATATCCTTCCGACCTTATTTCTCCCACACTCGGGGTAAGCCTATTTTTGGTTCTAGATATGGCTTATTCTATGCACCGATGCAAGGTACACAAAATCACTCTCTCCTATGCTACGGGATGAACCTTGGATGCTTCTGTCCCTTTCCATCGGTAAAAGACAAAGACCACCCATTTACAACATGGACTAAGCCGATTATGGGATCATGCCATTGTCTAGAAATGACGAATTGGGCTTTCGGCAACCGTGGTCATGGGGATGAAATTAGAAGCGGCCAAAAGTATACAAATATGTCGTAACAAGGCGTATCCTTTCTGGATGAAAGCCAGTACATGTATCAAACTCATGTTTCTAGCATATTTAGATCATGTTCAGACATTCTAAACCCATCAAGGTTTTTATACAAGTTGGCCCATTATCATTTCAAAGCATTCAATCATATTATTGCGAGGTGTAAACTTGTCCCAGTTGAAAAAGGCCCAACAGGTTTACACTTTTGCAATAACGTGGCTAAACAACTTCAAATGATAGGGGACCCAAACACAAAGTGGCCCATCAGCATTTTAGAAGCTTTTGGCCCTATCGTCATAAGACACAAACTCGTCCCAGTTTAAATGGCCCAACAAGCTCACATCTCATGACAAGAAGTCCAAATGAATCCAAATGATGATGGTCCCAAACACAAGAATAAAGGGTGGCTTCTATAGGTCATATAACTATGGTTCTCATGCAAGTTTATGGGAGTATTGATAAAGGCTCCCGCCGGCGAAGGGTTCGAGCGACCAAGTGAGCGCACCTTTTTTATACCCTAAGGTACGTGCCAACGAGTGATGATACCATATAACGATCCGCCGCTTCGAGCGAAAATGACTTCACGATACATGATGCCATCAAGGTAAGAAAGGGTATGCAAAATATATGAGACAAGGTCAACTAAAGCAAAAATCACAAACATTACAAGACATTATTTCGGGGCCGATTCTCTATCCCCAGTGGAGTCGCCAGACTGTAGACATGGTACAGAGGTGGGCGATGCTGTCCGGGCTCGTGGCCCGGTCGGGAGTACGAAATAGCCCGCGGGGGACTAAACTAGAGAATAAAGGAGTCGCCACCCAGTGTGAACTGGGAAATTATTTAAGGCCGCAATCACCCCTCGCAAGGGAAGACCTCAAACCGTTGGGTTTGGAATGGTCCATTACTTATGCCAATCGTAATGAAAGGATCTATGTAATAGTATAACCAAGTCTTATGAGACACATGCAAGAGAATTTAATCAACACCCAAGTTTGCACACCCATAAAAGTAAATAAAATAAAAAAATGAACGCATAATTCCATAAACATATCAAATAAAGAAATGCGAAAATATAAATAATAACGGTAAAAAACGTCAATAATAAAGTGAAATGATTAAGTATGTAATGCAAAAGAAATGACAAAAGAAGCAAACATTCATGAAATATGAGGGATAGATGTCGATTCACTATATGCACGTTCCTGTAGCATTCGGAAACGCGTTCGAACGGTAAACAAAATGCATGCGTTCGAGTAGCATTTGGAAATGCGTTCGAATGGTAAACAAAATGCATGTGTTCGAGTAGCGTGTGGAAACACGTTCAAATGGTAAACAGAATGCATGCGTTCGTATAGCGTTCAGAAATACGTTGGAACATAAAATGAGGTAGAATGCACGCGTTCGTGTAGCGTTTGAGAACATGTTCGAACGAGATTACCAAAGTGGTATCTAAAATGACATAAACGCGTGCGCGAGCATTTTTCAGCGATACGTGGAGTTGTATCTCAAGTACAGATCGCACTATCGTGCATTCGGATTCGGCTATAAAATTTATTTCTGGGTTTCCATCCGATATACCGCGAGAGGCAACACTCAAGCATTAACACAGAATGAATGCGAAGTGAAAAATGAAAAATGACAACCAAAAAGATAAATAACAAGATCAACAAAAGAAGAGGGTGACCAAGAGCTTTGGCCAACGTCCATATGGGATCTTGCATACCCGGCGCGGAAAAACATTATGGTAAAAGTAACCTTTAGGCATTTCCCTCGAATAGAGGACCTTTAATCCAACAAGATTAACTCATGCGCACGAGATAACAATACATGGATAAACAAAACAATAACATACGGAAAGTAAATGAAGGAATGATAAAAGAGATGCGACCAAGGCCGACATCTATATGGGACCTCATATGTCCGATTGAATGTATTTCACATTCAATCAAGCATACTTTGTCCAGCGCGGCAAAACATTGTGGTAAAGGTAGCCTTTAAGCATTTCCCTCGAATATAAGACCTTTAAACCACATGATTAGCCCATGCGCACAAGATAACAATGCATGAATAAACAAAGCAATGATACGCAAAAGGTAAATAACATAATAATAAAAGAGATGCGACCAAAGCCGACATCTATATGGGACTTCGTATGCCCGGCTGAACGTATTTCACATTAAATCAAGCATACTTCGTCTGGCGCGGTAAAACATCATGGTAAATGTAGCCTTTATGCATTTCCCTCAAATGGAGGACCTTTAATCCAACGTAGTTAGCCCATGCACACTAGATTAATGATGCATAAATAAATAAAGTAATAATTGTTGGGGTTGGTGCTCAGAGCGCCAATTCCCTGTTGTATTTCTTTGAGAATACTTCTGTAAAACGTTATTATTATGATTAATATATGCAGTTTCTATAATATAATATATCTTTTAATATGGTAAAGACGTAATGACCTTAGAATGACTAGTCATGGTGCTGTTGCAAAAGCGTCGCAACTGACATTGAGTTGTATCTTGACGTTGTCATTCACTGACAGTTCCTGATTAAGGTTTACACTACTTGGTCAGTATAGTAAATCCGTTGAGACTGGTACATGTCGTATACCGGAATATATGATTCCAATGGTTTCTCAATGAACCATAAGTCTTGGAGACTAGTATAGACGTGTAGGTGTTTATAGCGGATAAACACTGAATGACTCACCGAAGATTCTTAATGGATGGTACACCAACGTCAATAAGAATCTTATCGGGTTGAGTAGCACTTATGATTCTTCGACTTGAGATACCACTGTGGGCACATGAGACATCTTCCACACTTAGATGGAAGTCACGTCACCGATCTATTTAGATCAAACCTCCGCCTGTTCGTTGGGTGTGGATAGATCCTCAGGGTGTCATGTTTGTATCGAGACAGGATCCGTCAGTTTTGTGTATCAGAGCATAGATAGTCCATATGATTAGCAATTAGATAAAAACCATGGGCCCGTGGTACAATTTAGAAGCCAGTTCTAAATGTTATTTTTGAGATTGCTAATAGAGACGTCGACGGGATAATCCCTATAGAGATTTGACGTTTACATCTATATCTCTGGGATATATCCGGATACCTGTGACGGGGGAATTATACACTTGCCATGACCTCGACCTGTATAATTCACCGAGTTTATCCGTGTTCGTCATAATTTACGGGTGGATAAATTATGGACATGAAATAGGATTTCGTGACGGATATGCCTGAATCTAGAGAGTCTCACTAATGAAATATACTCGTAGAGCACTAGGACAACATTTATAAATAATATTGATTATTTATTAGTCATTTAAAAGTTAAACGCAAAAGTACATGTGTAGGGACCCGATAGTCATTTCGTGATTTTTGTGTATTTGCATTTAATGTTAGATTTTATCAAATACACGTTAATTAATTGTCAAATTGAGATATTTGACTAATATCATAAATATATATGTATTTGATATTTAATGTAAATGTAATTCATATATTTAATATATTTGTATTTAATTAATTAATTAATTATTTAATTGTTAAATAATTAAATTAATTAAAATATAGATATTTTATAGTTATGATAAATGGTGTGATGACTTAAAGATATTAACTTGACTTTATGAAATTCATTAAAGAGGTAATGATTTCAAAAGCAAGTGGCCAAGTTGGCATTAAATGAATTAAAGTGAAAAAAATATCATTTTGTTTTCCTTTAGTGTAAAATTCGGCCATATGGTAAAATAGCCAAGTGTTGGATATTTTTCATTAACCAAAATATCATCTAAAACTCCATTGAAAGAAAAACAAAAGAAGCTTGAGGAAGAAGAAGAAAGACAAAATAAAAATTCAAAGAAAGCTTGGATTTTAGTAAGTTTCTTCAACTTACTATTAGAAAGGAAAATGTTCCTTATGTTCTAGGCCACATCTTGTGATGTTCTCATATTTTTCTATTATTTATTCTTGATGTTTTTATTTGATGGAAGTTTGTGGATAGGGTTAAAGCATGTATATGATCATAGAATGCTTATATGGTGTTAACTAGCATTTTTTTGAAAGTTTAAGAAACTTGTTGCCATTTTAGAGTTATTGACCCACTCTTAAATGACCTAGATTGTTTATAGTTGTTTCATTGTGGTGAGGTTGTAAGTGTCATAGACATGCTACAGGATCTTTAAGCGTGATTCGTGTGTGAATAAAAATCAAAAAATAAATTGCAGAGGACTTATATTGATCGGTTGAGTTCAAAACTTTTATGGATGTTGAAGCTTCTAAGCTCATAGGTGAGTATCCATATCACCTTCATTTGACTCCCATAAGTGCTAGCTTGAACAAATGGAACAAATTTGATCTCCCAAGGAGAAACAAATTTGCCCAAGACAGAGGATAGCAATCGGCCCTTTTGTTCATGAGAGCATTCGGCCAACTTCAAAAATTGACAGCGGCCAATACAGCCAATTGCTTTTAAAGAAGAAGCCAAAATGGCTTTTAACTTTTCGGCCATTTCAAAATAAAGAACAGAGAGCCATTATCATTTTTTCTACTAAAAGAAACGCAAAAGCTGTTTTTTTTTCAAAAACAAAAAGCTGCTTTTCGGCATTTTTAATAGAGAATTTAATGGCCAATTACTATAATTGAGAAGTCAGTGGCCTTTCGGCCAATGTTGACAATTGATGTAAGTCATGGGTCCCACCCATTTAATTCAAAATTTGGTTGGCTTACACAACACATTTTGGGCTCGGATTCGTTTAATCCGATTAAATGAATTTTCCGTCGCGACGTAATTAAATCTAATTTAATTAAATAATTATGCCTCGCAAAATTATTATTAAAGTCGCTTACGAATTAATTCCAAATTAATTCATTCGCTAGAATTAAAATCCAATTTCATTTCGCGTTGAAATCCGATTTCAATTAATATTTCTAATATATTATTTTAGCTCAATTAAATAAATTAAATAGTAAAATCTAATTTAACTATTAAATTTATTTTAACGATTAATTCCAAATTAATCGCGTTCTCTGAGGGAGAGATAAGAATTTCCAAAATTGATTTATTAATTGTATTATGTATTTGGTAGGTGTGGATATATCAAATCCAATTTATTACATTGCCAACCACTCACATCAATTGTTGACAATTGATGTAAGTCATGGGTCCCACCTATTTAATTCAAAATTTGGTGGCTTATACAATACACTTTGGGCCTGGGTTCGTTTAATCCGATTAAACGAATTTTCCGTCGTGACGTAATTAAATCTAATTTAATTAAATAATTATGCCTCGTAAAATTATTATTGAAGTCGCTTATGAATAATTCTAAATTAATTCGTTCGCTAGAATTAAAATCCAATTTAAATTAGCGTTGAAATCTGATTTCAATTAATATATCTAATATATTATTTTAGCCCAATTAAATAAATTAAATAGTAAAATCTAATTTAACGATTAAATTATTTTACCGATTAATTCCAAATTAATCGCATTCTCTCCTCTCGACGAATTTAAATCCAGATAAATTCTCGACGCAATTAATCCCATATTAATTCTTTCTCTGATAATTATTTCTCTAATAATTAATCTCAGATTAATTCAAGCCGTAATTAATCCCAAATTAATTTTCTCTCTCTAAATTAATCCAGATTAATTTTCTCTCTCATAATTAATTCTAGATTAATTTTGTTCGAGTCAAATATCATCGGTGAATCTTTGGGATGCGACCCAAGAGATCCCTGGTTATGTTGGCAGTAAATACAGTCATCGGACTATCCGAACACGTGCGTACCCGATACCACACACTTACCGATTTACAAGACATGGTTGGCTTCTAGCAAAGCATCGTGCCTACCCAATTCTCCAGAAATATTCTTCTACGGAATACATGATCTTTTTCAGGCGTAGTATACGTAGTATTGCGTATTACGATCCAATATCAGATGTCACATATTAGGCCTGGGGCTGGAGTTGTGTCTGCCGCGTACGAAGCATTTATCAGATCACTAGCAACTAGTCTCTTTATGATCGGAAAGTCATGACCTAATCATACTTCCCTGATGGCTATAGCACTTCGAGTACCAGTTTTGTATCCTTGCGTGATCATCATCTACATATGACTGAAGTGATACTTCCGTCTTGACATCACACCCAATACACTACAATTCTCTGTATACCCAGAAGAGGCGTACACAGAACCTGTTAAAGCCCGGACGATCAAAACCAAAGTATATTGTTTGTCGCAAGTATTAGCGATGCAAGTCTCAGGTTAAGACCAAATACACCTACCCTGAATCGGACTCCCATAGACACATAGTCATACTACCAATGGGATTCCGAGGGGTCTATCCAGAGCGAAGTTGTTTCCATACCATCGGTAAACAGAACCTCCTATTACACTTGCATGAGTATCTAATACCCAAATATATGAGAACTATGTCGTTACGCTTCCATAACACGCACAGGTGTAATACTAGTCTATTCCGCATTATCGATGTCCAGTCTCGATAATACTACGACTAGGGATATTTAATGATTAAATCTTTGTGGATTAATATTGTCTCATATCTTATTAATCCGGAACTAATCATAAGGACTTTTATCATTTATATATCCAGGTAATCTAATCACAAATGATAAAAGAGCAATTTCCTTTGTCACATAGTTAATTTGAACAACAACACCATGTTTTGTACAAATAGTGATGCTATGGGTCACAATTATCCAACAGAGGCTTGATTGGTGTGGGAGAAACATGATTGAAGTGTTGGATTTAACCAATTTGCTCTAATTTGTCAAATTTGATGAAATTGAAAAATTAGGGTTTAAGACCACTTCCAAATTTGGGGATTTTCATTTATGTTGTGTATTTGGATGTGTATATGATACATATAAAATCTTATGTTGATTGGATTTCATTTGGATGTGTTTTGAACATGGAAAATAAAAAAAATGCACAATTTTGGCCTTAGGGAGGCTCTTGGCCAAGACTAGATTTTTTGGGGTTTTTGTTGCAAATTGAATTTTGATATGTAGGACAAGTTAAATTCATATTTGTAATTATTTAGAATCATCCAAAATCGTTTCGAACAATTTCGGATTAAAATGAACAAAATGCAATGTTTAGGGGTAATTCAGTAACTGTACAAAAATTTGATTTATTGTGCAATTTTTCATAATTTGATAATTGGGTAATTAAATAAATAAGTTTATTTAATTAATCCGATAAAAAGTTTTGAAATCGGAAATTTTGATTTTCCATTATTCCGCTACGTTACCGGATTTCCGTAATAAAACCCCTCAAAATGGTATCAGAGCAAGTATGATTCTAGGCCCCCTAATTTGATTATCCCTTTAAATTCAATGTTTAATAATGTTTTCTTAACTTTATGCATGCATGTTTTAATCTAATTTGATTAGATTTAGGGTGTATGACACTTAGCAGAAAATCCCTAATTAATAAGGTTTAAATGTAATTATGTATTTGATGCATGTTTTGTGGTCCGTCTTGTCAATACGGTTTATGAATATTTCTTTGTGACTACATCCGAGACCGTGCCTCTGCTGTGAGGGTGTAGCCGACATAGATTTATTTATACCGGATGTATATAAGATACTAGATAAATTCAAGCGAAAGCAGAATCCTGAACGTGCCCCAGCTGTCAGGGGTTACGCAAGTTACTTGAGTTTATCATTGATGAGTTTAACCTTGGTACGTCTCCTTGTGGGCCTGCCTTAGTAGCAACAACGAGAAACGGCCAGGACCGGAAACCCAGGAGTCACTAGTGAGTGATTGACAAATGAGTTGTCTACCTGATGAATATACGTAGGCGAGCCCGTGCCTCTGCTGTGAGGGTGTAGCCGACATAGATTTATTTATAACGGATGTATATAAGATACTAGATAAATTCAAGCGAAAGCGGAATCCTGAACGTGCCCCAGCTGTCAGGGGTTACGCAAGTAACTTGAGTTTATCATTGATGAGTTTAACCTTGGTACGTCTCCTTGTGGGTCTGCCTTAGTAGCGACTACGAGAAACGGCCATGACTGGAAACCCAGGAGTCACTAGTGAGTGATTGACAAATGAGTTGTCTTCCTGATGAATATACGTAGGCGAGACTGTGCCTCTGCTGTGAGCTGTGTTGGACAATTATGACCCATAGCGTCACTATTTGTACAGATCATGGTGTTGTTGTACAAATTAACTATGTGACAAAGGAGATTGCTCTATTATCATTTGTGATTAGATCACCAAGATGTATAAATGATATGAGGTCCCTGTGATTTGTTCCTGGATTGAGAATGATATGAGACATTATCAATCCACGAAGGATAAATCATTAAATATCCCTAGTCAGAGTATTATCGAGATTGGACATCGATAATGCATAAAAGACTAGTATTACACTTGTGCGCGTTGTGAGGGCATAACGACATAGTTCTCATATATTTGGGTATAAGATACTCATGCAAGTGTAATAGGAGGTTGTGTTTTACCGATGGTACGGGAAACAGCTTCGCTCTGGATAGGCCCCCTTGGAATTCCATTGGTAGTATGACTATGTGTCTATGGAAGTCCGGAATCAGGGTAGGTGTATTTGGTCTTAACCTGAGACTTGCACCGCTAATACTTGCGACAATCAATATACTTTGGTTTTGGTCGTTAAGGGCTTTAACAGGTTCTATGTACGCCTCTGCTGGGTATATTGAGAATCGTAGTGTGTTGGGTGTGATGTCAAGACGGAAGTATCACTCCAGTCATAGTGGAGATGATGTCACGTAGGATATGGGACTGGTTCTCTTATATGTTGCAGCTATCGGGATATTATGACTAGGTCATGTATATCCGATTATAGAGACTAGTTACCAGACATCCGATATGTGCTTCGTACGGGGCAGACACAATTCCAGCTCCAGGCCTGGCACGTGATCATCTGATACTGGATCGAAATACGCAATACTACGTATACTACGCCTGATATAGATCCTTATATTCCTGTAAGGATATTTCTGGAGAATTGGGTAGGCATGTCGCTTTGCTAGAAGCCAACTTTGTCTTGTAAATCGGTATAACGTAGTACTAGGTACTTACGTGTTCAGATAGTCTGACGACCGAATTTACTGCCAACATATCCGGGATCTCATGGGTCGCTTCCCGAAGATTCGCCGATGACGTATGACTCGTACTTTATTAATCTGGGATTAATCAGATAAGAGAGAAAATTAATCTGGGATTAATTGCGGAGATATTTTATCTGGGATAAATATTATTTAAAGAGAGATAACGATTAATTTGGAATTAATCAATAAATTATATATTTGATATATTAACGAAATTGGATTTCGACTCGGAATTAAAATTAGATTTTAATTCGGACGAACGAATTAATTTAGAATTAATTCGTTAGCGACGTTAATAGTAATTATGCTAGGCATGATTATTTAATTAAATTAGATTTAATTACGTCGCAACGGAAAATTCGTTAGTTTGGAATTAGCGAACCCGAACCAGAGATTATTTGCGAGCGCATTCGCATTTCGAATTCGAGTGTGGCACGCAAGTCAAATCAAGCGTCAAATCGCTAGTCGTATCTAGCATCACATCATTCGTCAATCAAGTGATAGATGTCTTTCACTTTGAGTGATTGACGCCAGTCACTATTCATTGATTGATGGAGTTGATGTGAGTGTTGGAGCCTTAAAGCTTGATTTTTGGAAAGAGAAAAATGTGTAATTAATTTTTGGAATTAATTAAGTGTATTAGATACCTTTTGGCAACAAAAACACACACCACTCTTCTTTTTCTTCTTATCTCTCTCACGCCCATGGAGGGGTTGTTTTCCTCCTCTGGTTTCAGCTCAAAACCGTGAGCAAGGGAAGCAAAAAGTCTTGATTTGTTGCAAAATCAAGAGTGCTAGCACACTCTGAAGTCATGTGAAGGTGATAGGGAAGTCCACCCATGAGCTTGGAATCACATCACGAAAGCTTGGAGCTTGGAAGATGATCCAAAGCCGAAAATGGAGGAGCAAAAATCAGTCACTGCCGTGACCATGACAGTGAGCAGAAAAAGATTTTTTTTCGTTGCCGCGTCGCTCAACCGCTCGATGTGAGTATTTTGCAACTCCGTGATGTATTCGCATGTTTATTTCTTGCTTTTTATTCGATCCTCGGTGCCGTAGAACTCCAACAAGCTGAAATATATTGACAGGATCCACTTTTCACTATTTGTATTTAATTTAATTATTAAATCTTTGTATTCTGTTTGGGGATTACATTATTGCATGATTTAGTGGGAGAGGCATTTTTAGATTAAAAATCCATGATCTAGTTTATACTTATGATATTATATGAAACTGCTTAATTTCTGCTAACCGTTTTTCGTAATCTATATGATAGATTTGCGATGGCGGCACCATCCCTAATCAGTTTACGCGTATGCTTGATGCAAACAAACCCAAATGTGCTGATAACTTCACTAATTGGGAATTGAATTTGAGGATTGTCCTCGACTCCGAGAAGTTCAGATTTGTTCTTGAGGGTACACTGCCCCTTGCTGTGGCAGAGGATGCTACACCGGAAGAACACGAAGTCATCCAAGCTTGGAAGGATGATGATTTAAAAGTTAAATCATACATCTTAACTTCACTTTCACCGGGGCTCAAGAAACAATACTATGGCATGTCAAATGCGTATAGTAATGACGACTCGATAAGACCATCGTTTGAGAACCAAGAACAAGTTGTTGTTAATAAGGTCGCAATGGAATTGTTCCATGCACGGTTGGATGAGGGGCAAGCTGTTAGCCCACATGTTTCTTCAATGATCGATTTTGATCGATCAACTGAGGCAACATAATCTCATTTTGAATGACATTCTCGGTAGGAGTGTCATTCTTGGTTCGCTCCAGCTTCTTATCGCCAGTTCGTGATATACTTCAACATGAACGGGATTATCTTACCTACCAGAACTGCATATGATGTTGCTCACACAGCGAAAGAGGACCTCAAGAAGGGAGACCGACTCCCCCTCCAAGACCTACTTCACTTTCTGCTTTCTGCTTCTTCTCAGACTTGGTCAAATGGAAGAAGAAAAAGGGAAGAGGAAGAAGGGTTTCGGTCCTCAACCACATGCAAAGATAGCGAAGCCCAAGAGGGCTTCTGAAGACAAGTGCCATCACTGCAAGCAAAGTCGGGCACTGGAAAAGGAACTGCCCGACTATATTGCCCAGCTGAGGAGGGAGAAAGCATCAACATCAGGTACATTTATTTTTCCAGTTATTGATATATATTTGGCTTGTGAAGCCGTTACATCCACCTGGATTTTAGATTCCTTGTCCCATTCACATTTGCAATTCGTTGTAGGTGTTGAAGGAAAGTAGGAAACTGAAAGCCTAGAGAGATGCAGTTGCAGTTCGGGAGTGGAGACTCACTGGATGCAGTTACAATGGGAGTATGCGAGATCCCTTTGCTGAAAGGGACATTTTTGTTAAATAATTGTTATTTTGTACCTGGATGTGTAGCTAATATTATATCACTTTTTGTATTGGATACAAAAGGCTTTCGTATTAATATTAAGAACTGTTCTTTGTATTTATATGATAAAAGAAATATTCAGATCATTTGTTATCCAAACCATCATGGTCATTATACAATGCAAACTTCAAAAGATATTTTAAATACTGGAGTTAATAAACATAGTTTACCTGTAATTAATAATACTGAACTTTGGCATATGCGACTGGGTCACATAGGCGTTAAACGCCTTACCCAATTGGTTAGGGATAGTTTGATACCAGATCTTACCATTGAATCCTATCCAACTTGTGAATCCTGTATTCAGGGTAAGATGACCAAAGCCCCATTTTCTGGTGTTGGACATCGCGCCACTAACTTACTGGAACTCGTACATTCTGATGTATGTGGTCCATTAAGTCAGACTGCTCACAGTGGTTATTCGTACTTCGTTACCTTTACCGATGATCTGTCACGGAACGGTTATGTCTATTTGATGCGAGATAAATCGGAAACCTTTGAAAAGTTCAAAAAGTTCCGAAATGAAGTAGAAAAATAAATTGGTCAATATATTTAATGGCTTTGATCCGATCGAGGAGGCGAATATATGAGCAGTGAGTTCATGGATTATATGAAGGAGAATGGGATTCTCGCTCAATATACTCCTCCAGGTACTCCACAGTACAAAAGAGTGTCTGAGAGGAGAAATCAGACTTTATTGGATATGGTCCGATCGATGTTGAGTTTCACAGATTTGTCCTATTACTTATGGGGATGCTCTCTTTTAACAGCTGCACATCTTTTGAATAAGATTCATTTAAAAGTTGTTCCTACGACTCCGTATGAGATATGGTTCGATAGGAGACCAAATCTTAGTTACATTAAGGTTTGGGGTTGTCCTGCCTATGTTAGGGTGACTCAGCAAGATAAGATTTCACCTCGAGGGTAAAAGTTTAGGTTTGTCGGATATCCTTCGAATACGAGGGGATATCTGTTCTATGATACTGAGCATCGAAATATGTTCATAGCTCGCTTCGTAAAATTTCTAGAAGTAGAATTTTTGTCAGAAGGTGGTAATCATAGACAGGTTGAACTTAATGAAGTCCAACCTGAAAACAACGAACCAACGGAGGAACCTGAAGTTCAAGTAGATGAAGAACCTTCAACACACATACTCCGTAGGTCAGAAAGGGTATCTAGACCTCATGAATGCTTGTATTTGATACAAGAAAGAGTCTAGATGTTCTCTTAGTAGAAGAGACTGATCCTTTCACCTATAGAGAATCGATGTTGACTCAACTCCGTGAAATGGCAAAGTGCCATGAAATTCGAGTTAGACTCAATACATGAGAATCAAGTTTGGGACTTGGTTCCACTTCCCGAAGTAATTGTTCCTATCGGTTGTAAATGGGTTTACAAGAGGAAGCACGGGCCTGACGGTAAGGTTGAAACTTACAAGGCTCAACTGGTAGCAAAAGATTACACGTAGCGACCTGGCGTCGACTACGATGAAACTTTTTCACCAATAGCAATGCTTAAGTCTATTCGGATTTTTCTTTCTATAGCTGCATATCATGACTACGAGATTTGGCAAATGGATGTCAAAACGGCTTTTCTAAATGGATTTCTTGATCAAGAAATCTATATGGAACAGCCGGAAGGTTTTGCGTCCAGCGAAAACTCGGGTATGGTGTGTAAGCTTAAGAAGTCCATTATGGACTTAAACAAGCTTCACGAAGTTAGAATCTTTGATTCGACGAGATTATTAGATCGTCTGGTTTTCTCAAGAATTCGGAAGAATCCTGTGTGTATCAGAAGGCCAGTGGGAGCATGGTCGTATTTTTAGTCCTATATGTTGATGACATCCTAATCATTGGGAATGATTAGGTATGTTACAAAGCGTCAAAGCGTACCTTTGTAAGAATTTCTCCATGAAGGACCTGGGAGAAGCTTCCTATGTTTTAGGGATAAAACTCTATAGAGATAGACAAATGAAGCTGATTGGGTTATCCCAATCAACGTACATAGATAAGATCTTAGAACGGTATAATTTTGGTAACTGTAAGACAACAAACATACCGTTCAGACATGGGATTCATCTTTCAAAGAAGATGAGTCCACAAACTGAAGATGAGAAGGTTAGAATGTCTAACCAACCTTATACTTTGTGTTTGGGTAGCATAATGTCTGCCATGTTATGTACGAGGCCTAATATAAGTTTCGCTTTAGCGTAACTAGTAGATATCAGTCCAATCCTTGTAATAACATTGGATGGCCATTAAACATATCCTAAAGTACCTTAAAGGTACTAAGGATAAGTTAATAATTTATGGAGGAAACGAACTGCAAGTTAACGGGTATACGGATTCCGATTTCCAATGGGATCTCGATGATAGAAAGTCTACATCTGGATTTGTATTTACCCTTAACGGAGGTGCAGTTTGCTGGAAGAGTTCCAAACAGGGATTTCGTTGAGAATATTTCTGTAAAATGTTATTATTATGAATAATATATGCAGTTTCTATAATATAATTATAGACACTGCATTTTTGCATAAAGCCCAATGATGAGCCTCGTATGGAGGCAGTACCCGATAAGTTGCGGAAGTCGCGGGAAACGAATGTCGGAAGGGAAAAATTTAAAAATAAATACATTAACAAATTTAATTCGTTTGTTTGGCCTCGGATTCGCCCGATTAATCTATGTTTTAAAATTTAAGCCTCGGCCCAAAACCCCCGCACCCATCCAAAGCCCATTTCGCCCAAGCCCAATCCAAATAATTAAAAGATTTAAATTACATGTCACAATTGAATTAAATCCAATCAAATCCAATTAAATTAAATTAAATTAAATCAAATCAAATTAAATTGAATTGAATCCAATCAAATCCAATTAAGGCAAATCCAATTAAAATCAAAATAATAACATTCCAAATTAAATAAATCCCATTCCTAAATTAAATAAATCCCCTCCCAAATTAAAGATATTCCCCACAAAAAATACAAAATTTGTTTCCCTAAATAATTTAATTAAATACACCCCATATTTATTTGATTTGTTTCTCTTCTTGAGCTATGCACACACAAGGAAACCCTAGTATGCACCATTATATAAAGAGACCTATGCCAACCCTAAATGGGTCATCTCTCCTCTCTCATGCACACATAACTCACGGCAACCATCTCTCTCTCGCCTCTCTCTCTGAAACCAAAACAAATAAACCCTACGAAAGCCCTCTCTCTAAAACCGTGAAGAGCCACAAAGCAGCTATCCCCTTCTCACTCCTCACAATTCAGGGCTGACTCTCTCTTGACTCTCCACCTCTCATCAACTCTCACGGCTCATCACCAAACTGACAAATCGTCCCACTTTTCAGCACACACTCAAGCCACTATCAAAGCCAAATCCAACTGACACATAATCACACTCATCTTAATCGACACCACAACACACTCAAAGACAAACCACTATCCAAGACACATGCACGCCACTCATGCACAAAAAGCACACACACGTCCATCTCCACGAACTGCCCCTTAGCTCACGCCAGCCACTCACCATGCAACCAGAAACCCTCAATGCCACTCATAACTGCCCACCACGTGCACCAAAAAACCTAAAGTAGTGTGACCTGTAAGCCACCAGCCCAACACACAAGCCACTCAGCAACAAACCAGATCATCAAAAGAAGCCACTAAATAACTCCAAAGCCGTGAACTACAAATACAAGTTAACAAAAAAAACATACTCGGCCTCACAACAAATCCATACAAAACCTCACACAGCCGACTAATTAACGACAATACACACACCCAACCGACCAAATACAAAGCCACAGCAGCCCTAGCGCCAAAAATAACCTCCAACAGTGGCCAAATACCATAAAAACAGCCTCTAAATCGCAGTAAAGAATACCCCAAAATAGTCCAAATATCAACCCAAAATAGTGAACAAATAAGACGAGCAAGTTTGCAGTAAAAAAATAGCAAAAACAGTGAAGAAAATAGAGAAAACGGTAGTGAAAACAGCGGAACAGCGAATGAAAATCTTGAACCAAAAAACCAGAAAAATAACGGAGCATTAACCCTTCCGGCGACGACATAACGCACTTTCGAGGAGCATCTTAAAAAGGTAAGACCTGATGTCACATTTTGTTCTATTTTATTTTGTTATCCTGGACACGGCATGCTTGGTTGGAGGTGGAATACGTCCAACCGGGCATGCGAAGCCCTATATTAAAAATGGCCAAACCATTGGTCACATCTCTTTACTATTCCATATTTATTTTAAGTCATTTATTTTCCTTTAATATTTCGCACTTAGCTTACTATTTATCGTTTCTATTATTTATTGTTGTTTCATCACATGCATTATCATATTCCATACATACATTGAGTTGATGATTGCTTGCTATCTCTTGCAGTATATCGGATAGAAACCCAGACGTAAATTCCGTAGCCAAATCCGAATGGACGGTAGTGCAGTCTGTACTTGGGATACAACTTCACGTACCGCTTGAGAAACTTTCAAGCACGTGTTACATTTTGGTATTTAATTTTGTTCCACTATTTATTTTTGATGTGTTGTTTCTTTAGTCATGCATTGATAATTTAATGCGCATGGGCTAACTAGGGTGGATTAAAGGTCCTCTATTCGAGGAAATGCCTAAAGGCTACCTTTACCACGATGTTTTGCCGCGCCTTTTATTATGTCATTTACCCTTTGCATATCATTGCTTTATGTACGCATGCATTGCATTCTAGTGCGCATGGGCTAACTAGGGTGGATTAAAGGTCCTCTATTCGAGGGAAATGTCTAAAGGCTACCTTTACCACGATGTTTTACCGCACCGGATAAAGTACACTCGATTGAATGGAAAATGTGTTTAATCGGGCATACATGGTCCCATATTATTTATTTGTTTATTCATGCATTGATAATTTAATGCGTATGGGCTAACTAGGGTGGATTAAAGGTCCTCTATTCAAGGGAAATGCCTCAAGGCTACCTTTACCAAGATGTTTTGCCGCACCTTTTATTATGTCATTTACCCTTTGCATATCATTGCTTTATGTACGCATGCATTACATTCTAGTGCTCATGGGCTAACTAGGGTGGATTAAAGGTCCTCTATTCAAGGGAAATGCCTAAAGGCCACCTTTACCACGATGTTTTATCACACCGGACGAAGTACACTCGATTGAATGTGAAATATGTTCAATCGGGCATACGAGGTCCTACATTATGTATTTGTTTATCCATTTATGTGTTTGTGTCATTTCAGATGCCATTTTTGTAATCTCATTCAAACGCATTCCCGAACGCTACATGAACATATACATTCTGTCAAATTTCCGTTCGAACGCGTTTTAGAACGCTACTCGAACGCGCATGCATTTTATTGTATCATGCATCTGGTCTTATCCCGTTCGAATGTGTTTCCGAACGATATACGAATGCAGACATTATGTTTATCATTCGAACGCGTTATCAAACGCTATACGAACACGGACATTTTGTTTATCGTTTGAATGCGTTATCAAACGCTACTCGAACGCGTGCATTCTGTTTACCGTTCGAACGCGTTTACGAACGCTATATATGTTAGTGTTCATAGAACATGCCAAGGATCTAATAAGCAAGAAAAGGTGTTCATAAATTCATTATAAGTTGCAGAATTACTTACATTGAATGGATTTGAGCTTTTAAAATTTTGAGAAGAAGATCTCCAAGATCCTTCCTTTGTTGATTCCAAGCTTTGAGTTGGTTTCCAAGATCCTTCCTTTGTTGATTCCAAGATTTTAGTTGTGAATGAAGATCTCCAAGATCCAAGCTTTAAGTGATGATTCCAACCCTTGAGTTAGTTTCCCTATCACCTTAGTTGATTTCATGAAGTGCTACCTCCTTTGAAATTGCAACAAAATCAAAGAGATGAGAGTGGAGGTTCACGCCCATTTTGTGTTCTTAGGGTTTGTATTTTTTGTTCCAAGTGTTGTATTACACAAGTGAAGAGAGAGAGAAGGCTTTTGGTAAAATCTCTTTTACCCTTTTCACCTAAACTAGGTGGTTGGGTAAATGGTTTTACCAAAACCATTACAAGGTGGTTGGATGTTTGGTGGCTTGGCATAAATGCCAACTACCCTCCCAACTACCACATGTGAAGTGGGCCCCACATTTGAATTCAAAATTCAAATGGATTCTACGAAAGTTTGCCGCGGCTCGGATTTGTTTAATCCAATTAAACGAATTTCTGTCGCTAAATAATTAAATCTAATTTAATTAAATGACGACGCCTCGTAAATATATTACGAATTCCGTTTACGAATTAATTCTAAATTAATTCGTTCGCTCGTATTAAAGTCCAACTTTATTTTCGTAATGAAATCCAATTCATATTAATATATCCGATATATTAATTTTAGCCCATACGAATAAATTAAATAGAAAAATCAAATTTAACTATTAAATTTATTCTACCGATTAATTCCAAATTAATCGCGTTCTCTCTCTTCCGAACACATTTAATCCCAGATTAAATAATACCTCAATTAATCCCAGATTAATTTTCTCCATCTTAATTAATCCCAGATTAATTCTCTCTCTTAATTAATCACAGATTAATTCTAATTCGAGTCAACTGTCATCAATGAATCTTTGGGAAGCGACCCAAGAGATCCCTGGATATGTTGGCAGTAAATACGGTTATCGGATTATCCGAATACGTGCGTACCTCGTACCACGTGCTTACCGATTACAAGACATGGTTGGCTTCTAGCAAAGCACCGTGCCTACCCAATTCTCCAGAAATATTCTTACTAGAATATATAATCTATGTCAGGCGTAGTATATGTAGTATTGCGTATTGCGATCCAGTATCGGATGCCACGTGCTAGGCCTGGGGCTGGAACTATGTCTGCCCCGTACGAAGCACATGTCAGATGTCTGGTAACTAGTCTCTATAATCGGACGAACATGACCTAGTCATATCATCCCGATGACTGCAGTACTTAAGAGCACTAGTACCGTATCCTATGTGACATGATCTCCACTATGACTGGAGTGATACTTCCGTCTTGACATCACACCCAATACACTACGATTCTCAATATACCCAGCAGAGGCGTACACAGATCCGGTTAAAGCCCTGGACGACCAAAACCAAAGCATATTGATTGTCGCAAGTATTAGCGATGCAAGTCTCAGGTTAAGACCAAATACACCTACCCTGATATCGGACTTCCATAGACACATAGTCATACTACCAATGGAATTTCGATGGGTCTATCCAGAGCGAAGCTGTTTCCGCACCATCGGTAAACACAACCTCCTATCGCACTTGCATAAGTATCCAATACTTAAATATATGAGAACTATGTCGTTGTGCTCCCACAATGCGCACAAGTGCAATACTAGTCTATTCCGTATTATCGATGTCCACTCTCGATAATACTACGACTAGGGATATTTAATGATTAATCATTCGAGGACTGATAATGTCTCATATCATCTCAATCCAGGAACTAATCATAGAGACCTCCTATCATTTATACATCTAGGTGATCTTATCACAAAAGATAAGAGCAAAATCTCTTTGTCACATAGTTAATTTATACAACAACACCATGATCTGTACAAATAGTGATGCTATGGGTCATAATTGTCTAACAATCTCCCACTTGGCCTATAGCCAGTCACTCGAGTGTCATACACCCGAACTATGTACTGTTCGCTCAAACTGCTGAGGAAAGGCTTTCGTCAGCAGATTTGTATGATTATCGTCTGATGCAATTTATTCGTTCATCACATCGCTAGGATATATGATCCGAACGAATCAGATGAATAGTCGAAGTATATATCTGGATCTTTGATGAGACCATTAATTCTTTAGCTTGTGCTGACGCTTAGCTCAGCTGCTAACAGAACTATATCTAATCTAATTAGATTTATCATCGACCCAAATGGCTTCTATTGCTGCCTCAGCAGCAGCAATAACCCGCACTTGTTGTTTATTCGATAACAACATCTTGCTTGGAAGATTTACAGCTTATTGTACCGTTATTCAAACTGTATAGTACCGTTGTTTTTATCGGTTAGGAAACTTGAAGCAGTGATCCCAGTCACTTCAAGTTCTCATTCTCCATAGTTTAAGACATCATTCTTAGTTCTCTAAGATAATAACAGATGTTCTTAATATCAATCCAGTGACTATCACTTGGATTGACCTGTTTGTGAATCCATATGCTCAAAGCATATGAGACACCAGGTTGCGTACATTTTTCATTGTACTAGTTCTCGCAGAGTGTCAATAACCTTTAGATCTAACTCAGCAGATCTTTATTCATAGAATAAAGGTTGCTACTCCCAAGAATTCTACAGAGAATTTTTAATGAAAGCCAAGCTTTCACCGATTGTAATATGGAAATATCATTTCCAAGAAATGACATATTATCATTATCTATAGGACATTTACTGTCAGTGCGCTCCCACTAATCTCTTTATATATATACACAAGAATCATATTCGTTTTGAATCAAATCATACACCATTATGATTACATCAAAATGATAGTTCCAAGAACGTAATGCTTATTTCAATCCCTCTATGGATCGAATAACACGCAAACCTTGTTTGCAAGTTTTGCTACGACAAAACTGCCAGGATGTTGTAAACATCCTCCAAAAGGTTTCCTTTTCAAGAAAGCGATTTTTTCGGTTTAGCTGCCATATTTCATAAATGAAACATGCAGCATCAGCAAATATTATCCAAATGGATTTAACGTGGTAACAGGTAAAAGATTTTGTTGTAATCAACACAATGTTGATAACGATACTTTTCCGCTACAAGCCTAGCTTAGTACGTTGGTATGTTGCAATCCACGTATGTCTTCCTTGAAGACTTATATAGTACCAATAGGCACAATGCCTTGCGGTACAACAATTAGTGTCCAAACATAGTTGATATACATGGAATCCATTTCGGACTCATGGCACTTTGCCATGATAGGGAGTTGATACCTTGTATCACTTCCTCATACGTAGTCAGTTCGTATTCCCCAATAAGATTGACATCTTTATGAGGTGAGATCAGAAACCCATACCCAGGTTGTTTTCTGACTCTCTCCGACTTACGCGGTTCTTGGTATTCGAAGATTACTGGTACAGTTTCATCCTTGATGAACTGTTTGTGTTCCATTAAGGACTTGGTGCCTTGAACAATATAACTCCGATTTTTCATCGAGTTTTACTATCCTAACACTTACCACTGCATATCGGTATTCCTCTTAGGAAAACCGCATGGTGAGCAACAATTACATTGTTCTCAAGTGAGTTGTATAAGTAATATACTTTGTTTCCTCCCTAGGATAACCTACAATTGGCACTTATCCAATTTGGGTTCTAGTTTGGTATCATCCAAACATATGCCCAGCATCCCAAATCTTCAGGAGTGAGAAAACCTAGTTTCTTTCCTGTTCATATCTAATATGAAATCTGTCAAACAAATTTTCATGGAACCTTAATCAAAATAAGTATTGCGCTGTTAAATGCTTATCTTTTGAAGGAAAATGGTAGCCCAGAGCGACTCATGATTAACCTCATCATGTCCAACAAAATTCGGTTTCTCTTTTCGGACACACCGTCAAATTGACGTGTTCCGGGAGGAGTCCTCATTGAAAGAATACTATACTCTTTCAAGTATATGAGAAACTTTATTGTTTAAGTATTTTCATCATGGTCAAACCGTGATGTTTTAATACTTTAGCCGATCTGTTTGTCTACTTCGTGTCGAAACTCTAAAAGTTTCCAATTTATGTTTCATAAGAGACACATAACCATAACGTGATGCCATATCCGTAAAGGTCACGAAATATTAATATCCACCTCTAGCCTAGCTAGATATGGGCCCACTTACATCACTATGAACGAGGGCTAACAGATCGATGGCACTTACACTTTTACCAAGTAAAAGGTATTTTAGGTACTTTACCTAATAAACTAGATTCGTAGACATCATTTGAATGGAATCAAATCCATCATAGTATCCACTCTTCAAAAGTGTGGATATACGAGTCTTGTTTAATTTGTCCCAGACAGTACTGCCACAAATAAGTCTTATATGATCAGATCAGTTTGAGCTATTTGTTCGTCATATTATATGTTTGAGATTTGTTTATATTCAAAATATAAATACTGTTATTTACATCTAATGTGTTTATCTCAATATCATCTTTATAAAATAAAACACTTTAGTGTTCTAGAATATAAAGGTATACTCGCAACGAGTTATACTCGATATAGAGATAATGTTTCTAGTCAAACTAGTTACATTATAACAGTTTCCTAATTTAAGTACACACCCTAAGGGTAGTTCCCAAACTTAGGTATCTACGGTAAAACAGTGACTTTCGTCTTGTTTCTGATTTGCAGATCGATCTCATCTGAAGTCAGTATCCTGCTTACAAGCAGATGCTGCAAATCAGTACATATTTTTATGTACCATTAGTATCTAAAATCCAATTTTAATACTATTAGTGAACATATTTATAACAAACACATTTGAAGTCAGAACATTGTCCTGTCTTCTATTCCTTCATGTCTGCTTTGTCCATACGGCAGTCATGCTTCAATGACCCCGTTTGCCATAATTTAGGCAGACATCTTGGGATATGTCCTTTATCTTCCTAGAAGATTATAATGATTTTGCCTTTGCTATTTTCTACATTCTAGAAGCCTTTGGCCAAGCCTTTGCCTTCTAGAATATTGAAGTAAGATGCGCCTTGCGCTACTTGCCTTATTGCAAACTTTGGCTTTGTCTCCTTGAGAATGGCCATTAACTCTCCAAGAGTTATTAATTGCAATTTAATATTTCTAAGATCTAAGAATAGATCTATGAAGATCCTTCAATTTCTTCATCATACTTTAAGGATCTAATCCTTAGTTATGATTAGGAAATTAAGGAGTCATTATGGCAAGCATAATGGATTAAGCACTAAAGTTATCATCACATGAATCTTCCAAAGATCATGCTCTACTATTTGCTTAACTCCGGGCTTAGGCCTAAGATGTTATTTTATCAAATAAAGTAACTTCTTAGTTTCAGGACTATCCTGAAATTTATATTCCCAATTAAACTTAAAGTCGTTTAAACACATTTTCCCTAGGAATGTTTTAAACATTAATCTTTCATTTAATCTTGATTCTAATAGTCAAACTATTTAATCAACGATTTCATGTACAATTTAATGTAATGATTACTATAGTCTAACTATATAACTTATTACAATTTTATTGGTTAAAATCAAATATATATTGATTACTATAATCCAATTATATAATCATTATACATGATTAGTAAAATCCAAATATATTGATTACTATAATCCAATTATATAATCAACTATAAATGAGGGGTAAAATTCAAATATATTGATTACTATAATCCAATTATATAATCAACTATAAATGAAGTAGTTTGAATACAGTCCAACTGTTTAATTAAAACAACAATAAATATTAGTCCAACTAATATATAATTTATTTGACGAATGATATTTGATTGAGCGCGTATGGCAATTTACTAAACGAATATTGCAAATCTAATACTTGCCTCCCAGTATTTTTTGGCGAGCCTCTAACTCTCTGTGGAGTACTCGGGAAACCTAGTTTCCTAGTGGGCTAGGATCCCGTTAAATAACACACAATCTTGACTTTGCCAACAAATTGGATGATACTTAACTAGGTAGATCTCTAAGATCAATTGGATTTCATCCAATTCCTAGATCCAGTAGGTGGACATCCAAGTCCGAAACATATATATTATATATGCCAATATATCAAATATATTACCTAACCTTTTTCCTCTGAATCAACTAAGCCTTGGCTTTGGCACAACAAACTTAATGATCTCAGTTAAGCGGAACCCATTGACATGGAAAGCTTCGTAATCAATGTCGATGGACAAGAAGTGATCTTGACTTTGGCCAACAAATCACGACTTGGACAAGACACCGATATGGAACAAAACTCTCATGATTCAAACACATCCGCAATTGACAAAGGTCTTGACTTTGGCCAACAAACCAATGCCAACTTTGGATCTTGAGTAAGAATCACTCAACGGAAGGAAAAACGCTTAATATGTTTTGAGGGTTTTTCGCGTAAATTGGCAACCAATTTATTATCTTTGATTAGGTCTCATCATACACCCTTAAGCATGCATTCTAAAAGCATAATAAGACGCGATAAATAAATAATTAATAATGATATGTTGATGGATATCTCACAAATTGTTCATAGATCAAATCACTCCATTTCCTCTCCCCGACTAGAACTATTCTAACTTCTACCCAATTACATAATACAATAAAGAAACCTCATTTACATTGAGGGGAATTAGTGAGAAGCGAAATACAAAGAATAAGGAGATAAAAGGCTGTACACGCAGGTCCAATTTAAATAAATTCTAAATTTATTACAATTTCCAAAATTGCCCTCGCCCTTTTAATATCCATCCGATATACATTATTCATACAACACATTCATGTATTCATACAAATCATGTTATTCAATCAATCTAATCCAATTAATTAATCTTTGAATTAATGACCATCCAATGTTCAAACAACGATTTGATTTGCACGAGTCCAACTCGTTTAAGAATAAATACTTAAAGTACATATTCTTGAATTATATCGAACTACAACTTTAAAACCAATTTATTTGTATTTAATACTAATTCCAAATTTAATTCCAAATTAAATATTTACACTTACTTATAAGCCTTAAAGACTTGGATTCCAAATCCAATCTTAATGGGTCTCAAAGGCCCAATAACATCCAATGTCATTTCAATTAAATTCTTTAAAGGGCCAAGTGATGTATTTGGACTTTATGGAATTGGTTTTGGGTCCAATTGGATCCAATCCAAAAGTCCAAAACCAAACTTAGTCAAACCAAGCTCATTAAGCCCAAATACACACTTTTAGCCCAATTCATAATTAAAGGCTTATTAACATAATTATAATATTCCAAATATCACAGTTATTTTAATTAAAGTGTATTAGCCATGATTAATTAATTAAACTCAATATTTCCAAAATACCAATTAACTTAATTAATCATGCTTAATCCATCAATTCATGCTCAACACAAATTGAAGCCAAAACACATCATTTCATGCTAAACACAAATTGAATCCTAAATTCATCATTTCATGCTCAACATGCTCTTCGATTTTAACATAAACATTATTGACTTTGATTCTAATCCAATCAAACCAACAATCAACATTTAAACATGCATTTAAACACATCATTTCATGTTACAAAAAAAATAAACATGCAGTCCACTGCACTGCTACATTCGGCCAAGTGAGCATTTTTTTTTAATTTTTGATCCAATCAATTTATTTCAAATGTAATCATGCATAACTCTAAGTTATCATATTCTAAGCATGCTCAAAGCATCAATTTGAAAGAATCATGTTCAAAACATAAAAGCCCCAAATTTTAGTCTCATGAACCCTAAAATTTTCATGCTTAAAATTGGCTCTTGATAGTTGATACCATTGTTAGTGTTCCTAGAACATGCCAAGGATCTAATAAACAAGAAAAGGTGTTCATAAATTCATTATAAGTTGCGGAATTACTTACATTGAATGGATTTGAGCTTTTAAAATTTTGAGAAGAAGATCTCCAAGATCATTCCTTTGTTGATTCCAAGCTTTGAGTTGGTTTCCAAGATCCTTCCTTTGTTGATTCCAAGCTTTGAGTTGTGAATGAAGATCTCCAAGATCCAAGCTTTGAGTGATGATTCCAACCCTTGAGTTAGTTTCCCTATCACCTTAGTTGATTCCATGAAGTGCTAGCTCCTTTGAAATTGCAATAATTTCAAAGAGATGAGAGTGGAGGTTCAGGCCCATTTGGTGTTCTTAGGGTTTGTATTTTTTGTTCCAAGTGTTGTATTACACAAGTGAAGAGAGAGAGAAGGCTTTTGGCAAAATCTCTTTACCCTTTTCACCTAAACTAGGTGGTTGGGTAAATGGTTTTACCAAAACCATTACAAGGTGGTTGGATGGTTGGTGGCTTGGCATAAATGCCAACTACCCTCCCAACTACCACATGTGAAGTGGGCCCCACATTTGAATTCAAAATTCAAATGGATTCTAAGAAAGTTTGTCGAGGCTCGGATTTTTTTAATTCGATTAAATGAATTTCCGTCGCTAAATAATTAAATCTAATTTAATTAAATGACGACGCCTCGTAAATATATTACGAATGCCGTTTACAAATTAATTCTAAATTAAATCGTTCGCTCGTATTAAAGTCCAACTTTAATTTCGTAATGAAATTCAATTCATATTAATATATCCGATATATTAATTTTAGCCCATACGAATAAATTAAATAGAAAAATCAAATTTAACTATTAAATTTATTCTACCGATTAATTCCAAATTAATCGCGTTCTCTCTCTTCCGAACACATTTAATCCCAGATTAAATAATACCTCAATTAATCCCAGATTAATTTTCTCCATCTTAATTAATCACAGATTAATTCTCTCTCTTAATTAATCACAGATTAATTCTAATTCGAGTCAACTGTCATCGGTGAATCTTTGGGAAGCGACCCAAGAGATCCCTGGATATGTTGGCAGTAAATACAGTCATCGGATTATCCGAATACGTGCGTACCTCGTACCACATGCTTACCGATTTACAAGACATGGTTGGCTTCTAGCAAAGCACCGTGCCTACCCAATTCTCCAGAAATATTCTTACTGGAATATATAATCTATGTCAGGCATAATATACGTTGTATTGCGTATTGCAATCCAGTATCAGATGTCACGTGCATGGCCTGGGGCTGGAACTATGTCTGCCCCGTACGAAGCACATGTCGGATGTCTGGTAACTAGTCTCTATAATCGGACAAACATGACCTAGTCATATTATCCTGATGACTGCAGTACTGTAGGCATTGCATTTTTGCATATCAGCCCGATGATGAGTCTCGTATGGAGACACTACCTCTTTAGTTGTGAAAGCCGCGGGAAACGGACGTTGGAAGGGTAAAGTTGGAAATTAGTATTTTGTCAGATTTAACTCGCTTGTTTCGCTTCGGGTTCGCTTATTGGACCTCTGTTTTAAAACACACCAAACCCATTAAATCACATCCAAAAAATAATTAAAACATTTAAAACACATCTCACAAAATAAATAATTAAAACAAAATTAAATTAAATTAAAACACATTTCACAAATTAAATCACCTTCCTAAATTAAATTAAATCCATTTCCTAAAATACATAAATCACATTCCTAATTTAATTAAATCACCTACCAATTTAAATAAATCATATCCTTAACTAAAAAGATTAAATCAAATCACTTCCCTTAATTAAAAGATTTTCCTTATCACATACTAAATTAAAAGATATCCTCAATTAATACACAAATCATATTCCTTCCCCAACAAGGTAAAATCCCCTCCCTTGGCCTATAAAAAGAACCATTCATCCCCTTACCAAACCCTGGCTGGCAGATAATTCTCACAAAAAAAAATCACACAACAAAATTACCCTAGCTCGACATTCACTGCCCTCACCAATCGCCTTCAACGGTCCACGCCCACTCACAGCCTGCACACCCCTTAGCAAGCCACACTCAACCCACACTTTGCACTCACTCACGTTGCCCCTTAACGCAAGAAGCCACCTTGACTTGCTTCCCCTCGCCACAAACACGTCTCAGCAACTGACCGACAACACAAAAGCCCTTTTAGCGCATCATCAACCCTCTTGTACGTTGCCACACACCACGCACCAGCGTACCCCTCACACACCCTCTCGCCACTGCCCCCATAATCAACACCCATCACTCCACGTTTCACCCTAAATCTCAGCCAAACTTCACGCAATAACACTCATCAAGCTAGCCAATTTCACGCACACAAAACTGCCTCCAACCAGCCCCATCATTCACGCCTGTTTGCTCCTCATCCAGCCCCTTTATTCTGCCTTCATCACTCACGCCAAAACTGCCTCCAACTAGCCCTTATTGATCACACAAAACTGCCTCCAAATCAGCCATATAACTCACGCCGAACTGCCTCTTCACTGCCCTGAAATTTAAGCCCACTGCAGCCCCTTTCACAGCCCCTATAACTTACGCACACAGCCCTCTACTGCCCCTATTGTCCACGCAAGTCAGCCTCTTAAAACTTCACCTGAAATACACCCCAAAAATAGTCCCCAAATCTCTGAAAACAGTCCCCAAAACAGTAGCCTAATAGACCTGAAACAGTAACCATAAAATACCCTTAAAACAGTAGAGAAACAGAGTGAAAACAACAACCCAAGCAGTGAAACCGCGAGGAAAATCGTTGGATTAGTGAACCAGAAAAGTTGCGGAGTATCAATCCTTCTGACGGCCGTGTAACGCGCTTTCGAGGAATGACAAAAGAGGTTAGACATGAGGGCACCTTTTTACTTATCTTCTTTCGTTTTATTTTATTTATTTTAAAATATTATTGCATGAGAGTCGTTTGAAGCATGATGTGATTGTTGGATGAGCGGGATATGTGTTCCCTTTTGTGGTATATTGGATGGAAATCCGGACGTAAATTCCGTAGCTGATTCTGAATGGACGGTAGTGCGGTCTGCACTCGGGATACAACGCCGCGTACCGCTCAAAGATACACATATCTCGTCTCATCCAAATTTGTATTTGAGCATGTTATGGTTCATAGGTTGTTTATTTATTGTTTAAAGCATGATTTAATTTAGTTCATTATTTAACTTTCAAAGCATGATTATGTTATTTAGGTATGTTGTTTCTTTATTCCTTATGCATGATGTTTTGTCTAGTTTATGTTAATGTTTAATTAGTTATTTGTTTATTTCGGTTTAATGGCTCAACATGCTCATTATGTGATATTGCGTGTTCCCGTTTACAGACTTATTTTCGAGCATGCAAACTTAGATTAGGAGTTATTTTGATGAATGCATACTTGGCGTAGATTACCCTTGAGCATGAATGTTGAATAGATTCGGTTAGTTTATTGCACAAATCATATCATCACAAGTGACATAAGTAAGGGACCATTCCGAACCCAACGGTTTGAGGTCTTCCCTTGCGAGGGGTGAGTGCGACCTTAAATCTTTGTCCCGGTTCACACCGGGTGGCGACTCCATGTTATTTCGTACTCCCAACTAGGCCGCGAGCCTAGAACAGCGTCGTCAAGTTCTGTTGTCTATAAGTACTTAAGAGCACTAGTACCGTATCCTACATGACATCATCTCCACTATGACTGGAGTGGTACTTCCGTCTTGACATCACACCCAATACACTACGATTCTCAATATACCCAGTAGAGGCGTACACAGATCCGGTTAAAGCCCTGGACGACCAAAACCAAAGCATATTGATTGTCGCAAGTATTAGCGATGCAAGTCTCAGGTTAAGACCAAATACACCTACCCTGATATCGGACTTCCATAGACACATAATCATACTACCAATGGAATTTCGATGGGTCTATCCAGAGCGAAGCTGTTTCCGCACCATCGGTAAACACAACCTCCTATCGCACTTGCATAAGTATCCAATACTTAAATATATGAGAATTATGCCGTTGTGCTCCCACAATGCGTACAAGTGCAATACTAGTCTATTCCGCATTATCGATGTCCAGTCTCGATAATACTACGACTAGGGATATTTAATGATTAATCCTTCGAGGACTGATACTGTCTCATATCATCTCAATCCAGGAACTAATCATAGGGACCTCCTATCATTTATACATCTAGGTGATCTTATCACAAATGATAACAGTGCAATCTCCTTGTCACATAGTTAATTTGTATAACAACACCATGATCTGTACAAATAGTGACGCTATGGGTCATAATTGTCCAACAACATGAACGCACACACACTGGATAGATTCCTTCATCATATTTTATGCATGTTTGTCTCCTTAGTCATTCCCTTCCCCATCATATGCTTAGTTAGCTCTCTTTAATATTTATGCTTTTACAGTTATTGTTTATTTATCTTTACGCATTCATTTATTTAATATGTTCATGAAATTGTGTGCTTATCGTTATGTCGATTTACTTTTATGCATGAAAACTTAGATATAGGTTGTATGCGAACTTAGATATATGTTGTATGCGAACTTAGATATAGGTTGTATTTAAACTTAGATGTAGGTTATTCTTACGCATGCATGTTGCATAGACTTGGTTATATTATCGCTTAAATCCATTCATTACAATAGACATAAGTAAGAGACCATTCTGAACCCAATGGTTTGATGTCTTCCCTTACGAGGGGTGAGTGCGGCCTTAAATTATTTCCCAGTTAACACTGGGTGGAGACTCCATTTTACTTCTCCAGTTTACTCCCCCGCGGGCTAATCCATACTCTTGACCGGGCTGCTAGCCCGGGAGAGCGTCGCCGATTTCTGTGTCCTACAATAATATATCTTTTAATATAATAAATACGTAATGACCTTAGAATGACTAGTCATGGTGCTGTTGCAAAAGCGTCGCAACTGACATTGAGTTATATCATGACGTTGTCATTCTCAGACAGTTCATGGTCAAGCTTTACACTACTTGGTCAGTATAGTAAACCCGTTGAGACTGATACATGTCGCATACTGGAATATATGATTCCAATGGTTTCTCAATAAACCATAAGTCTTGGGGACTAGTATAGACGTGTAGGTGTTTATAGTGGATAAACATTGATCGACTCACCGAAGATTCTTAATGGATGGTACACCAACGTCAATATGGGAATTCAGATGCCCGACTGAACGCATTTCACATTCAATCAAAAATACTTCGTCCGGCGCGGCAAAACATCATGGTAAAGGTAGCCTTTAGGCATTTCCCTCAAATGGAGGACCCTTAATCCAACGTAGTTAGCCCATGCGCACTAGATTAACGATGCATAAATAAATAAGGCAATAACATGCGGAAAGTAAATAATGGAATAATAAAAAAGATGCGATCAATGCCAACATCTATATGGGACCTCGTATGTCCGATTGAATGTATTTCATATTCAATCAAGTATACTTCGTCCGGCGCGACAAAACATTGTGGTAAAGGTAGCCTTTAGGCATTTCCCTCAAATGGAAGACCTTCAATCTAACGTAGTTAGCCCATGCGCACTAGATTAGCAATGCATAAATAAATAAAGCAACAACATGTAGAAAGTAAATAACGGAATAATAAATAGATGCGACCAAGGCCAACATCTATATGGGACATCGTATGCCCGATTGAACGTATTTCAAATTCAATCAAGTATACTTCATCCGGCGCGGCAAAACATTGTGGTAAAGGTAGCCTTTAGGCATTTCCATCAAATGGAGGACCTTTAATCCAACGTAGTTAGCCCATGCGCACTAGATTAGCAATGTACAAATAAATAAAGCAATAATATCCAGAAAGTAAATAACGAAATAATAAAACATAAACGATGGATGAACACAAAGTTAAATAACAAAATGAAACAAGTGCTCGAAAGTTTCTTAAGTGGTACGTGGAGTTGTATCCCAAGTACAGAACGCACTACCGCCCATTCGGATTCGGCTACAGAATTTACGTCTGGGTTTCCATCTGATATACCGCAAGAGATAGCACACAATCATTAACCCAACATAAATGAAACTATACGTAAAACATAACGATGTATGCGAGTGATCGACAAGGAATAATTGAAAAGATAAATAGTAAAGGGGGCCCTCAGGTCTTACCTTTTATGTTGCTCCTCGGAAGTGCGTTACGTCGTCGCCGGAAGGGTTAATGTTCCGTAATTTTTCTGGTTTTCTGCTTCGGTTTCGTTGCTGTTTTACTTGCTATTTTCTCCGTCTTCCGTCACTATTTTAGACTGTTTTTGCTGCTATTTTCTCCGTTGTTTTTGCTGCTGTTTGGAGGTTATTTTTGGGCCTGTTTCGGGGTATTTGGGGGATAGTTTTGTTCACTATTTTGTTTGATTATGGGGATTGTTTTAGGGTATTGGGGGCTGCTATGTTGGCTTGGTTTGGGGTCAGTTTGTTGGCTCGGTAAATGAGGCTGTGTCTCGGTAATGGGTGGCTGTTTTAGGGATTGTTTTATGGTTATTGTTTTTCTTATTTATTCTCGGCGATGAGAGCAGTGTGCGTGTAAGGCTCGTAGTTGGTTTTTTTATTTTTGACATTGGCTGGCTATTCGTAAATGGGCTGTTGTTAGGGTATTATTCTTTGTTGGTGTTCACGTGTCTAATGATGGCTTATTGTCTTTAGCTTCTTATCTCTGAGGCGGTGGGGTTTGTTTACTTATGGTGGTGTCGGTGATGAAGGACAGTGTTTTGGCAGTTTGTGGTTGATGAGAGGATTTGCTACATGAAAGTGTGTTCGACTGGCCAGGTTTGTGTGTCAAGGGAGTTTGGCCGAGAGAGATTAGATTTTTTATTATTTTTCGAGAGAGAACCAGTATGGTGCCGTGAATCAGAGTGAAGGAAGCGGACCTAGGGTTTGGAAAGTGTCATATTTTATAATGGTGCATGCTAGGGTTTCCTTATATGTGCATGGCTTGAAAAGGGAACAAATCAAGCAAATATGGAGTGTATTTAATTAATTTATTTAGGGAAAGAATATTTGTGTATTTTTGGTGGGGGAATTATTTTTAATTTGCAATGTGATTTAATTTTGGCATGTGTTAAATGTGTTTTGAATATTTTGGATTTGATTTTATGGGCCTTAGGCGTGTGGCTTGGATTTTTGTGGGCTTGGACGTGTGGCTTGGATTTTTGTGGGCTTGGGCGTGTGGCTTGGTGTGGGTTGCGGGGATTTTGGGCAGAAGGTAACATTTAAAATGTAGATCCATCGAGCGAACCCGAGATTAGACAAGCGAATTAAATCTGAGGATGTACTTATTTTTGAATTTTCCCTTCCGATGTTCGTTTCCCGCAACTTCCGTAACTTATCGGGTAGTGTGTCCATACGAAGCTCAACATCGAGCTTTTATGCAAAAATGAAGTGTTTACAGTCACCCCCACTTTGATGGGCTTGTGCAGTGTGTGATATTGATAATCCTATCAAAGTCATGCATGTATTTTTACTTACCTGGCTCGCCAGCTGTTGCCTGACTTACCTGTTGTTCTGAGATGCTTCAAACTGAGTTGATCCAGTGGTGAGGTGCTTCGACCCCTGGTCCATTTCTGAACAGTTACTTGAGAGGTGGTCCATTCCCGATGTTGGGTTTTTAGGTTAATCCCAAGATCATATTAAGCATAGAAATAGAATGAATACGCAAAGAAGAGTGGTGGAATCACACTAACAATGAATGACTTTTGGATGTGAAGATCAACAAAAACTTTTTTTCCTTTTGAGTAGTTTCGGCCAAGCCTATTTTGATGATGATGTTGAACAAGCTCCAAGCTTTAAAGGATTCCAAGCTCTTAGTTTGGTTTCCCTATCACCTTGTATTGATCTTCTAATGTGCTAGCAAGATGGAAAAAGAAAACAATTTATTTTCTCCTTGGAGTGCTCACGGCAAAGCATGAAGAGGAGGGAGAGTTTTTGTGTTTTTCAACTTTTGTTTTCTAAAAACAATATGAAAAACAATTACAAAAAATTGGTATAACCTTTCCAAAAAGTCAAAGCCAATTTTGGCTCCAAAATGGGATTAAATGCCCACACCAACCAACATCATGAATAATGACTGCATGTTACTCACCAAAAATGTGACTTGACATCTATCACTAAAGTGACGGGTGATGTGACTCGCGATGTGACTTGCGACCGCACTTGATTAAAAATTGGAGTGGCGTAGCAAACACATTTCGGGCTCGGTTTCGTTAATTCTGAATTAACGAGTTTTCCGTTGCGTCATAATTAAATAATCATGCCTAGAAAAATTACTATTTACGTCGCTTGTGAATTAATTCTAAATCAATTCGTTAGCCCGAATTAAAATCCAATTTTAAATTAGCGTCGAAATCCAATTTCGTATATATATCGAATATATTATTTTATCGATTAATTCCAAATTAATCGTTCTCTCTCTTCAAATAGTACTTTATCCCAGATAAAGTCTCTCCGCTATTAATCCCAGATTAATAAAGTTCGAATCATACGTCATCGGTGAATCTTCGGGAAGCGACCCAAGAGATCCCTGGATATGTTGGCAGTAAATCCGGTCGTCGGACTATCTGAACACGTACGTACCTCGTACTACGTTTTTACCTATTTACAAGACAAGGTTGGCTTCTAGCAAAGCGCCATGCCTACCTAATTCTCCAGAAATATTCTTAATGGAATATACGATCTTTGTCAGGCGTAGTATACGTAGTATTGTGTATAGCGATCTAGTATTGGATGTCACGTGCAAGGCCTGGGGCTGGAAAAGTGTCTGCCCCGTACGAAGCACATATCGAATATCTAGTAACTAGTCTCTTTATTATCGGATAATCATGACCTAGTCATATTATCCCGACGGTTGCAACCTTTTAGAGAACCAGTTATGTATCCCTGCGTGACCATCATCTCCATATGACTGAAGTGATACTTTCGTCGTAACATCACATCCAATACACTACGATTCTCAATAAACCCAGAAGAGGCGTACACAGAACCTGTTAAAGTCCTGGACGACCAAAACCAAAGCGTATTGATTGTCGCAAGTACTAGCGATGCAAGTCTCAGGTTAAGACCAAATACACCTACCCTGATACGGACTCCCATAGACACATAGTCATACTACCAATGAGATTCTGTGGGGTCTATCCAGAGCGAAGCTGCTTTCCGTACCATCGGTAAAACACAACCTCCTACCACACTTGCATAAGTATCCAATACTTAAATATATGAAAACTATGATGTTACGCTTCCATAACACGCACAAGTGCGATACTAGTCTATTCCGCATTATCGATGTCCAGTCTCGATAATACTACCACTAGGGATATTTAATGATTAAACCGTCGTGGATTGATAATGTCTCATATCATCTCAATCCGGAACTAATCATAAGGACTTTCATCATTCACACATTTAAGTAATCTAATTACGAAATGATAAACGGCAATTTCCATTGCTACATAATTAATTTGTACAAAAACACAATGTCTTTTACAAATAGTGACGTTATGGGTCATAATTGTCCAACACCCGAACCATGTTCCATTCTCGGAGCGCCATTTCCGGCTTGCTAATCTTCATTGCTGAGGTGTTGCTGATGTGATGGTTCATTCCCGAACTGTGCTCTATTCCCGGAGCGCCATTCCCGCTGCTAATCCTCATTCCCGAGGTGTCGCTGATATGATGGTTCATTCCTGAACCGTGCTCCATTCCCGGAGCGCCATTCCCGGCTTGCTAATCCTCATTCCCAAGGTGTTGTTGATGTGATAGTCCATTCTGGAATCGTGCTCCATTCCTAGAGCGCCATTCCCGGCTTGCTAATCCTCATTCCCAAGGTGTTGCTAATGTGATGGTCCATTACCGAACCGTGCTCCATTCCCAGAGCGCCATTCCCGGCTTTCTAATCCTCATTCTTGAGGTGTTGCTAATGTGAGGTGGTCCATTCCCGAACCGTTACTATATGAGGTGGTCCATTCCTGAACCGTTACTGTATGAGGTGGTCCATTCCCGAACCGTTATTGTATGAGAATGGGCAGACTGGTCGCCCCTAGACTTGGTTTATCTTTCTGTTCTTCGCTGCTTGCAGTAGGTCAAAGTAGATCATGTGATGTGACATTCCATACCAACATACTATACTGCCTTTTACGAAATAGTCCCTATAGTTATACATATTATTGCCCTCAAATGATGCCCGGTGTCGAAACCATAGAACCTTCAAAGTACTCGATGCAACTCAAATCCGACCGTTTGAATAAATGATCTGAACCAGACTCAAAGTGTGTGTGTGCCAAGGTTCTTTTACAGCTAGATCCTTAGGTAAGCTAACTCGATGATTTTGTTTCAAATGATGGGATCGATGGGTCAAACCAACCTAGATGTCTTGATTCTAGGCCCCCTAATTTGATTAGCCCTTTAAATTCAATGTTTAATAATATTTTCTTAACTTTATGCATGCATGTTTTAATCTAATTTGATTAGATTTAGGGTGTATGACACTTAGCGGGAAATCCCTAATTAATAAGGTTTAAATGTAATTATGTATTTGATGCATGTTTTGTGGTCCGTCTTGTTAATACGGTTTATGAATATTTCTCCATGACTACATCCGAGACTGTGCCTCTGCTGTGAGGGTGTAGCTGATAGAGATTTATTTATACCAGATGTATATAAGATACTAGATAAATTCAAGCGAAAGCGGAATCCTGAATGTGCCCCAGCTGTCAGGGTTACGCAACTAACTTGAGTTTATCATTGATGAGTTTAACCTTGGTATGTCTCCTTGTGGGCCTGCCTTAGCAGCGACAATGAGAAACGACCAGGACCGAAAACCCAGGATTCATTAGTCAGTGATTGACAAATGAGTTGTCTACCTGATGAATATACGTAGGCGAGACCGTGCCTCTATTGTGAGCTGAAATATATTGACGGGATCCACTTTTCACTATTTGTATTTAATTTAATTATTAAATCTTTGTATTCTGTTTGGGGATTACAGTATTGCATGATTTAGTGGGAGGGGCATTTTTAGATTAAAAATCCATGATCTAGTTTATGCTTATGATATTATATGCAACAGCTTAATTTCTGCTAACCGTTTTTCGTAATCTATATGATAGATTTGTGATGGCGACACCATCGACTAATCAGTTTACGCGTATGCTTGATGCAAACAAACCCAAATGTGCTGATAACTTCGCTGATTGGGAATTGGATTTGAGGATTGTCCTCGACTCCGAGAAGTTCGGATATGTTATAGAGGGTCCATTGCCCCTGCTGTGGCAGAGGATGCTACACCGGAAGAACGCGAAGTCGTCAAGCTTGGAAGGGTGATGATTTAAAAGTTAAATCATACATCTTAAGTTCGCTTTCACCGGGGCTCAAGAAACAATATTATGGCATGTCAGATGCGTATAGTATGATGACTCGATTAAGACAATCGTTTGAGACCAAGAACAAGTTGTTGTTCATAAGGTCGCAATGGAATTATTCCATGCGCGGTGTGATGAGGGGCAAGCTGTTAGCCCACATGTTCTTCAGATGATCGATTTGATCGATCAACTGAGGCAACATAATCTCATTTTGAATGACATTCTCGGTAGGAGTGTCATTCTTGGTTCGCTCCCAGCTTCGTATCGCCAGTTCGTGATATACTTCAACATGAATGGGATTATCTGTACCTACCAAGAGCTGCATAAGATGTTGCTCATGGCGAAATAGGACCTCAAGAAGGGAGTACCGACTCGCCCTCCAAGACCTACTTCACTTTCTGCTTCATCCCAGACTTGGTCAAAAGGAAAAAAGAATAAAGGGAAGAAGAAGAAGGGTCTCGGTCCTCAACCACAGGCAACGATAGCAAAGCCGAAGAGGGCTTCTGAAGACAAGTTCCATCACTGCAGCAAAGTCGGGCACTGGAAAAGGAACTGTCCCGACTATATTGCCCAGCTGAGGAGGGAGAGAGCATCAACATCATGTACATTTATTTTTCCAGTTATTGATATATCTTTGGCTTGTGAAGCCGTTACATCCACTTGGATTTTAGATTCTGCTTGTCTCATTCACATTTGCAATTCGTTGCAGGTGCTGAAGGAAAGTAGGAAACTGAAGCCTGAAGAGATGCAGTTGCGGTTCGGGAGTGGAGACTCACTGGATGTAGTTGCAATAGGAGTATGCGAGATCCCTTTGCTGAAAGGGACACTTTTGTTAAATAATTGTCATTTTGTACCTGGATGTGTAGCTAATATTATATCACTTTTTGTATTGGATACAAAAGGCTTTCGCATTAATATTAAGAACTGTTCTTTGTATTTATATGATAAAAGAAATATTCAGATCATTTGTTGTCCAAACCAGCACGGTCATTATACATTGCAAACTTCAAAAGATATTTTAAATACTGGAGTTAATAAACGTAGTTTACCTATAATTAATAATACTGAATTGTGGCATATGCGGCTGAGTCACATAGGCTTTAAACGCCTCACCCAATTGGTTAGGGATAGTTTGATACCAGATCTTACCATTGAATCCTATCCAACTTGTGAATCCTGTATTCATGGTAAGATGACCAAAGCCCCATTTTCTGGTGTTGGACATCGCGCCACTAACTACTGGAACTCGTACATTCTGATATATGTGGTCCACTAAGTCAGACTGCTCACAGTGGTTATTCGTACTTCGTTACCTTTACCGATGATCTGTCATGGTACGGTTATGTCTATTTGATGCGAGATAAATCGGAGACCTTTGAAAAGTTCAAAGAGTTCCGAAATGAAGTAGAAAAATAAATTGGTCAATATATTTATGGCTTTGATTCGATCGAGGCGGCAAATATATGAACAGTGAGTTCATGGATTATATGAAGGAGAATGGGATTCTCGCTCATATACTCCTACAGGTACTCCACAGCACAATGGAGTGTCTGAGAGGAGAAATCAGACTTTATTGGATATGGTCTGATCGATGTTGAGTTTCACAGA